>WTSP01009227.1:0-46960 GCA_025331215.1 Actenoides lindsayi
TTCCCTTCCCTTCCCTTCCCTTCCCTTCCCTTCCCTTCCCTTCCCTTCCCTTCCCTTCCCTTCCCTTCCCTTCCTTTTCTCACTGGTTTAGTATTCCTTATTAGAAAATTATTTATTATTATTTATGGTCTACTGTACCATTTCCATTTGTGTGAGACCCTGATTTGATGGAAATTGCTATTGAAACAGCCCTACTAGTGTCCTTGACAACCATTTCTATAGGTTTAAATATTTCTTGTTTGATATTGATACAATAACCTCTAACAAAGTCCTTTATCTCCTGGACACAAATTAATAATGAAATAATTATAAAGTTAAAATGCCTAATATTCTCTTATTAAATGGTTTTTGTTTTGTTTGTTTTTTCCTAGGAACACAGGAAGACTTCTAAACCATAAAGAATACAATAGCTTTAGATCTGAATTTAGACACAATATTGTTGTATTTTACATATACCATTTATGGCCAAAATATAAACATTTCTGAAAGAACTAAAGAATTAAGGCATACCTTGCATAGTCAATTACCATAGAATTTTGATAACCTGCTTTCTGAATGCCGTTTATAAGGATTTGTCATATATTTCCTGGTAACTCATCCTAGTTCTTATCTGTAATAAAGTTAAATGAGGCACTCATTTTCTATTAAATTAAAAGATGCATAGTTACATAGTGTCAGTCTTGACATCATGTAACAATACAGCAATGACACAGCTATTTAAGGATATTGCCTGGACACACTAGTAGCATAGAAAGTGCTACTTTGTAATTTATAAAATGATAAATATACATCAGCTAATGTCATGTGAATGCAAATATAAGCACCTGCTCTTACTGCATGAGAGAGGTTTTTCCTAGAGCTGAGTATCTATATGCAAAGTGGTAAATCAGATCTCCTGTGTCAGAGAAGATACACAAAATGTCATTTCTAATTTGTTTTGTTTCTCCTACGTATTTACATGTGGGAACTCTCTGATCTGCTTACAAGCAGAAAAAAAAAAAGGCTTGCTTGCTTAGTACTATATAGCTATGCCTGATAAACCATATTCTATCATCAAATGCTATTGTTTCCATTTGTAAGGAACATACACAATGTATATAACTCTTGCTTTACCTGTAACGTGCTGCAACTTGTTCACAGTTCTCTCTTTACTAAATAATTATGTTGGGAGCGGGGTAACCAGAAAAATAATCAAATTAGTAGAAAAAGAGGAGGCCAGAGAATTTGCACTTTATTCATGGGAAAAAACCTCCCTTATAAATGACAAATCTAATAAAGAATACTAAACTAAATTTCACATCTTTATGTATTGCTCATTCATAAAATAATTCATATTCTTACAGGTCACAATTTCAAAATAAATACTATATAGCTCATTTATTACCATTAATAAATAAGTCAGTAAGAGCAACTACCTGATAATTAACCTGGTTGTGAGATGCAAGGAAATGTAGAGTTGACTGTAGGATGTTTAGCATTAGCTACTTTTGGTTATGTATGAATTAATGTATTTCCCTACAGTCACTTCAGTATAAAAGTACCAACCATCTAAAAAACCAAACCAATATTGTATCAACCAAAGTAATTATGATTCAACTTCACAACTGAACGGTAAGTAAAGATTGGTTAGATCAAATTGTTTCTTGCTCATCAGATTCTCAAGAAGGAACAAAGGCTTTGCATTATCTCTTATTAAAATATATCTAAAGACTAATCCATGCACTTAGAACAATCTCAGCATTCTAGTCAGTGGAAATGGAGAACCCACAGTTCTGGGGTCTGTAGAAGCTCAATCCTGACACTGCTTGAACACAATACTGCAGAGAAATAACCTTTGTGTTTCAGGGGAAGTCTAAATTTAGTAATTATGATCTATAGTTTTCATGGAAGGAATGCCATTTTTGGGAGGAAAATAAAACACATTATAAGAAAGCTGTTTTGGGCTTAGGCACTACTTCAAATTTTGTCTTTCCAACTACAGACAAATATAAAAACCAAGGTGGGTATGTGTGGTGGTGCTCTTTATTTTACTATGGTAATTATTACAGCATTAAAAGAAGCTATATTGGGCAGAAAGTAGCCATATAAACATAAATGGTCTGGGGTTTTTTATATATTAATGGAATATGTGGACAGTAATGTATTCAATCTTCTGCACTGTTTACTGTTGTGTGGTTTATAATTAAAGGTACTTTATTCTTTTGACAGGCATTTTGTAATTTTCTCTCATCCACAAAATGTTTTCCATTAATTTTATCTCAGTAGACTTTAGTATTCCACTTTCAGTGGCTCATTATCCATATTCCCAGCTGTACAGCTTCATAAAACAAAAAGGATTTCCTGTATACAATATCACATTTAATTACAGTATCTCATTACCAGGAATTCCAATCATAGTAGTTTTTAGGATTTGTAAATTTAAAGGGCAAAACCAGTAGATTTGTCTGGAAGAAAACATTGAAAAATGAAAAGTAATTGATCTATTTTTTGAAAAGATTGCACTGAAAGGTGTCATATGATTTTTTAAGTCAAAGGATAAGTGGCTATATGGCTGTGCTAAATGTTGGGATCTGTTTCAGTTTTACAACCTTTAGATGAAAAATCCAAACAGCAAGAATAAAATTAAAAAAAAAAAGTAAGTTCTACTTTAAAATAGTTAAGAGGTGATTTGTTGCAGTTTCATGCAAAATGTACTATCCACTGTTGTGGGCAATATCTATGGTAGAATGTTTATATTTTAGTTAGCCTTTTTGTAGGTCACAAATGTACTGATTTTTTCCAAGTCTATATAGAGGTACCCTGCCAGTAAAACTGAAGTTTGAAGTTCCTAAGTTATTACAAACATGGAACAAACCTTACTTGATCATTGAGTGAGGGGTTTTGGTTTTTGTTGTTGTGGTGGTTTTTTTTTCTTTTGTTGTTGTTGCTTTCTTGTTGGTTTGGGGTTCTTTTGTTTGGTGTTTTGGTTTGTTTTGGTTTGTTTGGTTTTGTTGTTTGCTTGGGGTTTTGGTTGTTGTTGGTTTGGTTCTTTTGGTTTTTTGTTTGTTTGAATGCTGCCAGGTTAAAAATAGAGCCATGTGCTTAGCAAGATGAGCACAGATCACAGTCATTTCTCACCCCTCTCAGTTATTTTACTTTTTCTCAGTTTGAAACCTTTGCATTCCCAGAATATCACACTGTTCAGAGCTGCATTAGTCAAAACACATTTTAAAATATTAATTTGCAAGTCTTTCTCCAGCTTTAATTTAGAAACATTCAAAAATTAATGTAGGAAGTTTCTAACAGAACTAGAAAAAGGTGGAAAGATCAGAAGTATGGAGTGGCTTCTGTGTTAGGACCGTGACTTGCTTTTGGAAGAGAGACATCTAAAGGAGGCTACAACAGTGATTTATAGAATCATCAAGGATGCTAAGGAAGTGACCAGGGCCAAGGATTTCTTGCACTGCCCATAAAACTGTAGCACTCTCCTGTGCTTGAAGTTGCAACACATGAATACATTCATTTTTGAGGATTTTTATGCTCAATCTTTCTTGAATCCTTTGTGGAATATTCTAAGTAAAGTGTGGCTGCTCATTCACCAGGGATTCCCAAAATTCACCAAAAGACCATGTGAAAATAAGATATTGAACTGGACTGGGAATGATTTAGTGGCTGGTAGCTCATTCCATCTATGTCACAAGCAAGTCACAACTCCTTGGCCCTCCATAAATTACCTTGGTAACTGATGGAAGTGCTGATAGCCAGACCATCTTCTTTGACAACTGTGGAAACCCAACAGCTTTCCTCAGGTAGCGGTCATGTAATTCACAAGTGTTGAGAATATACAGACCACAAGCAATGGCATAGCCTCCCCAGTTAGAGACACCTGCGGAAGAATGTCAGCATGAAACCAAATTGTAAAAACCCCAACAACAATTATTGCAAAGCTACCTAACCTGCATAAGTCATCAGACACATACAATCCAGTCTCACATAAAAATGATGAAATATAATGTGGATATGAATTAAATATTGACATGAATTTGGGACATTTATTTCAGAAATATACAATTGCTTAATATATTGTTTTCAGTAGTATTTCAGATTGAACTTCTGCAAGTTTTCATATAGCTTAGTTTGTGGTTTCTCTTTCCAACAAAGGAAAAACTCAAATGGGCATGGTCTATAAAACAATTCCATTTGGTTTAACATGAAGTCCATGAACTGTGAAAAGCTGTGTTACAGCCTGGTGTCTTTTGCTGTTAACCCCACAGCAACAGGAGATTTTTGATAAAGTATCCTGAACCATGCATATTTTCACTGGTTTCAGATTTTATAATGGAGTTCTGTACCATTGCAGAGTATCCCTTTTTGGTCACAAACAATGGCTGATTAAAGAGTTCAACTATTTTATAAGAAATGGAGCCATGGTGAAACTAATTGTCAGTGTATTGATGATGTGTCCTTGGTGTAAATATCACATACAAAAAGACCTTCTAACTTGTTTTATATCCATAAATTTTCTGTAAGCTGTTATCAAATCAGTCCATATACTCCTGTTTGACAGCTTCTTTGTCAAGACTGCACTGGAGACTTGAAACTTGCTGTGAGAAGTTATCTGTGCTGCATGACACCTTTTCCAGAGATGCAGGATAGCAAAATTTTTAAAAAGCCTGGAAATTGTTTTAGAGCGTGCAGTTTTCCACACTTAAACATGTCCAAAGCTGTGCCTCACTTTTCTTCGCAGGGTCTGGGTGTGACAGTTGCTTTCAAAATAGAGATCATCAGAATTGTCAAAACAGCCACCATAGTTACTATATACATCTAGTCATAAGAAGTAGATGTAATTATCACCACACTTTTCATTTCTCCCCCCAAAATGTTGGGTTAGTATCAAAAGCGTTAGATATTTGAGGTTAGATACCTGAGCCTAAATACACTGTAAACCATTCAGTTCATAAATTGGTCCTTGCTTGAACATGCCTCTTTCACTGTGAATTTTATTTTGTGCTGGTTAAGATGTTGGGGTAGAAGAAAATTTTAACTGTAACATTCAACTTTTGTTGTACATATGAATGTATATCTGTCCTCAAGTAGCTGCTGAAAGGATTTATCTTAATTCATGTAAGAACAGTATAACTGATGACCCTTATAGGGTCACACCCACAGAAGCTCCTCCATTATACTGAAAATTCATATGTGCATAGACATTTTAATGCCCACTCAGATCACTTCTGAAGCCTTCCTTGTTGTATTTAAGGTGTTACTTTTCAAGAATATTCAGGATCTGACCAACTATTTCCAATTAAAAGCACTTTCTTCATGCAACATCCATGGATTTCAGACATTCCTGCTGCAGCTGTAGTTGCTAAACTATTCAGAAAATTGACATAATACAGAGACAGATTTGTTTGCTTTGTCATAGAAAGAAAGGGCCACTACAAATTAGTTGGAAAGACAAATGTTTTCTTGTCAATTCTATTCTCAAACATCAACAACTCTCCCAGCACCCCAAACAACCCCTTACCAGCTACAATAGTAAAATCAGCTTCAACATCACAAGCTATAACATCTCCATTTTTGATATGCTTCTTTACAGCATCCTTTACTTTGCCCATCCCTAATTCATTTCCTCCATCTCCAACACCTTTATTAAAAGAGGACAAAAAGACAAATTATTATGAACCCAACATATAACTAACAATCTATTTAGAAAGCATCCATTGCCATCCTCAGAATCACTGTGACAGTTCATAGTTCTGTATGAGTCGATTTATCCTCTTTCATCAAGTGTCTAAACACAGAAGACTGAATGAAATAGTTGAAAGCATTACCTCACACATGCTAGCCATAAGTGTATATGTGCAATATATGCTGTACTGGTGCTGAGAAAAGAAATCAAAGTTACCCAGTGCTCATGAACTGCAAACAGAATTAAGACAGTAAAATTTGCTTACAAAACAACTTAAGTGAGTGTTTTGTATAATGCAATATTATAAGTACATTAGCAAAAATAGAGAAAGAAGATAGGAAACAAATCCAAAATAAACCTGAGGAATTAGTCTATTATTCTATAATAAAGCAAGCATGGAAAACTTGGGTTTATTAAAAGCTGTAATAAAAATAAATAAAGAGTAGCAACTGTTGCAGAAAGATAAGCAAAAATATAGGTAAGGACTTAATTAGAAGTAGGACATACTGCACTAGCAATCTGTTCCATACAGGTCGCTATCATTCTGCCACAGTGTACAAAGACCCCAACGCTGTGTACTATTACTGCTTTCATTTTTCCCAGTAATTTATGAAAAAAAAAATAGCTAGGACTTTTTTTTCAAAGTGTTTTTTTCAGGCTGTGGGGACTTGTTTTTCATTGGTCAAGTAGAAACATTATGTATTTGTTCTCAGTGATTTCAGATAAATCAATGGGACATACGTCATTTCAGGAAAATTCTAGGCAATGTTTGGGATATAAAATTGTTAAATATTATTCAGAGATCTGGAGATGAGGATAACACATAGGCTAGCATCTTACGTGAAAGCTGGATGTGATAACTCTAGCCTCTTACCACTGTATAAAAAACAACAAAAGAAACAAAAAACCCCACATCAACCCCCCCCACACAAACAAACAAAAAACCAAACAAAACCAAACAAACTCCACTTATTTAAATGGAAATTGATATTTCTCTTTCAACTCTTAGTCTAAATGGCATCTTTTCAAGTTTGAAGATTTTACAGAAAAATCCTGGTTAATGTCTGTGAAACAGAACAGTGGAGAGCTCCAAGTCCTCACTGCAGTGTATCATATTTGAATTTGAAATGTAACTTTGCTTTAATTCATAGCATGTGTTATAGGAAAGAAATTACGGTATTCATAATTTACACTTCTAGCCCCCAAAATTGATAATGTTAACACTTTTAGTAACTGCATAAATATCTCACATAGGTCTGCAGCAAATTTCTTATTTAAGTGAAATTGAAAATTATTTCTCAGTGGCAATTTTTTAACTCCTTTAAGTCTATATAGGCAAGGGGAGTGTAACTGAGTGACATTTGTTTCTTACATAAAAGGATTTGCCATGTAACAGCTAATATTTTCTCTTTTCTGCTTTAATAATCTGTTCACATTTATTTTGGTGTTGGGATTTAATGGTGCTTTCTAAAATCTTTTGTTAGTAGTACTTTTCAAATAGGTAATGACATAATCATGGTGCTTCTATCATCCTATATAAACATGGTAGTTGTTACTGTTTTGTAAGAATCTACACAATGCTTTATTTTTCTTATATTGAAAATCCAAAATTTTGCTCTCAATATTCTTTAAAAAGGCTAAAATGAATTCTTGTCCTTTTAAGATCATCAACAGTTTCTTTAACTGAAAGATACTAATCTGTTGCTCAGGGGTTTTTTGTATCAGCCTTGGTTTGCTTTTTCTTGTCTTTGTAGAAGTCCTGTCACCAGGATGGTTACACGGTTAGTACATCTACTGCTGTGGATGGATCTCATTAGCATTGTACTGGGAGGAAAGAACACGCCGAAAATTTCCCTGTACCTTCTGTTATCTTTTTTTCTCTACACTTTGGCAGAGGACTACGTTTTACTGTATATTTCCAGAGATTCACCTGACAAAATGCAACCATCTACACATGAGCCAGGCAGCTAGACTTCTTTTGAAGTCAGCAGAGAGAAACAGACCCTTCAAACATTTGGTTCATCTCACCCCAAGGCAGGTATCTCAAATATAGATCTCTGAAAATAGACAAGATGAATCCTCTTCTCCTAAAGGCCTGAGTGCTCTCCAGGCAGAGGAAAAATAGTTCTGCTTTATCTTCCATGTAAGTTGTCACTGACTACATTGGTTTCTGAAAAAACATTCATGAAAGACGTAGGAAATTGCAGCCTTCTGTGCTAAAAATCATTCGTATGAAAGGGAAACAAGTGTGACCACTTTTTTTCATCCAGTACTTTGGAAAGCTTTTCATTAGCTCCTATATAAATAATGTATAATTATATCAGTTGTATGACAGCTGAAAAAATAGCATGTGGTTTTGGTAACACTTTAATCTTTTATTTCAATCTTTTGTGAAAAGTGAGTTGTTCTAACCTCAGCCTTTCATGTCTTCTTATTTTGTATATTTCTGAAGGTTGCTGCTTAGTCCATGAATTTTTATGATAGAAGTACCTATACAATTGTAGGCATTATTCATGATTTGTCTGTGATCAGACTCTTAGGTCACATATTTTTTAAACACAGATCTTATTTTAAATGCAAAACTTGACAGCAATTAATGAGCATATAGCAAATATTCTGACATTTCCCCTCTCTGCCTGCTAAAACAGTACTTCTTGCCACTGAGCACACTATATAAAGACTTTGTAAGGCTGAAAACTTGATCTTCCTAGTGTCCTCTTCTAGTCTATAATCTGAGTACCCTGCCCCAATGCTGTACAATATTTTAATTTTATTTTGGAACTGGACATATGCCTCCAAATTCATACTAACCACAAAGAAAGTAAAAGATAGCCCTGACAGAAAAATTAATCATAATCATAGCAGTACATTATCATCAGTAATGAACAACAAGATGCAAAGGCCACAGCCTAGGTTCATGCCTTGTTAAGATAGGCTTTGCAGAAAGAGATCGAAAAAAAATCACAGCCATCCCAAGAAATGATAATCAAATTTTAGAAAAGACACGAAAAAGTCAGTGTGATAAGCAAAATAAGAAATGTTAACTAGTTAACAGACAACATAAGAAACAATTACATTATGTTTGTATACATACTCAATTAGTTGTCCAGTGTGGACTATCTATGTACACAAATTCCATGGGAGATCAGAGCAGATATCTTTGGAAGCCTATGACTTGTTAAATCATTTTCTATGAAGACATCTCTTCAGAGGAAAGTCACAGCAGTGGGAGACAGTGAATCTGGATAACTGTTTCTTTTCTTCTTATTCACATGCCCATAATATTTTTAATTAACAACAATTGATAGTATATTGGAATATTCAGAGAATGTTTAAAACAAACTAAATTCTGCTGAACAGATTCAAATTCCCACCTTGCAGAACACTCCAAATGCCATCAAAAGAATACTATACTATGAGGTGCTCCGGGAAATATTTTAAGAGATGAGGGTATTTTTATTAAAGGTATCAGGATGTGGTGTTACGTAAGTAGCCAGAGAGATCTTTTCCTTGTCTAAATTCAGGGACAAGAATTGAAATTAACTGCAGCAGATGAAGATCTGAGGCATTTTGCTAAACATCTATATGAGAGAAAGCTTTTCCTGTCTTTATACTGTCAATCTTTGGCTTCTCTGTTGAAATTGCCAACAGAGTGCCATCTAGAGTGCATCTTTTTGAATGTTGAAAGTTACTCCTTAGAAACAGGAAAAAAACTGAATTCAATCTAAGTAAAAAGTATTGCAAGTTTTAAAATAATGCAAAAAACATACTAGTGAACTCTTCTGTTATACATCTCTTAAATTATTCCAATACAAAAAATCAGACTATGCATTAACTCTGCAGGAGCTCTCTTCTGTGGAAAAATTTGAAAATACAAGAATTAAAAAAAAACAGATCAGCAGACATGTTCTGATGCGACTGAAATCTATCTGGCATGGGCACTTTTTCCTAATTTTGTGACACTTATTTACAGTTTTGTTTCTAATATTGATATAGCTCATCTATCTCCCAACTCTGTTTTGGGTCACACAGTGTAGCAGGAAGCATTTCATTACACAAAGACATTGCACAACACTTTATATATATACTTTGATCTATGGCATATTTTTTCAAAACCAAATACAAGTAAGTTTTCTGGTAAAAAAGAACTATCAAAAAAAGAGAGGAGGACCATGTTGACAAAAGCATTCTTATTAGGCATATTAGTAAATGCTAAAGTAGTTTTGGCAGGAAGGACAACGTACTCCTTTAAAAATTATTACTATATACAAATATTTTGTTAGAGAAGACACTACTGCAGTAGATGCAAATATGCAATCCCTGCTTTAGCGATTGTACTGATAAAAGCAATATAAACTAAGAGTCTATCCAGACCACTGTTTTAACACAGGTGTTATAATCATAAAATTAACTATAATGTTTTAATGTGTAATGTTTCAATTCAATAGTCATTTGCTTTCTATGCTGCCTTTCACACACAAAATACAGAATAAAGTCAGTGGCAAAAACTACATTTAAAGAAATGTATGCATGCACACTGATGTATAGATAATACACACATCTGGGCTTGGGTTTTTGTCCTTAAATAACTTCAAAATCAACGTCTTCACTTTTTTTTCAGCTGTGAGAACCCTCGAGTAGAAACCGGTAATTTTTCTCCAGGAATGGTCTCTTTAAATTCAACCACAACAGACAGCTGTAGCCTGCAAGCCGTTATTCAGCACCTGCCTCCTGTTCTCCTTCATTTCCAGTAAAAATTCCTGTTCTGGGCTTCTCTTGTTTCTGAGAACATAAAACAAATGAACACATACCTGTTGTTCTGACTCCTGGAATGGTTCGTGCAGCTAAAAATAGTTCATCTATTGGATCCACGAGATGTTTAATGTTAACTTTCCTGGCATTATAATAATTGCCATCAGCAGCCATCCCAGCACGCTCTATTGCTATCAGGTGATCAAATCTGGTTAGAGACGAGTGAAAAAAAAAACCAGAGAGGAGTCAAATTCGTGATTCTCACATAACAAGCTCTTCTGTTGGCTGCTTCTTCTGTTGTGCTTGGTTCTACTTTTTGATCATTCAGGATTCAAGGTAAAACTTCGCTGCTCTTTTGTTATTGCTGAATGTAGTTCTCTACAGTTTCTTTTCAAAAGTTAGTACAGTTTTTTATAGCTTTAGTGCAACTCCCTCAAACCACATTTTCCACCAAGAAATTGAGAAGTTCCTAAGATCCTCCTAACCAGCAATCTCTTGGGTCAGGCACCTGGGCTTGCTCTGTTTCATGCTGAAATACATGGTATCTTGTAAAACATTAGTCTCTGTGACTGTTTTCAAAGAAAACAAAAAGGTGACAAATTAATGATCATCTAAATCCTTGTTAGTGCAAATACAGTCTCTGCTTAAAGTACATTGCTTGTCAAATGTTTATTTGTTTCTAGTTAGGGAGTTTTTTGATTTGGGTCTTCAGATTTGGGGGATTTTTCTTTATGGCTATTTGGATAGTTATGAAAGTAGACAGATGTACTGCAGATGTCCTACATTTTAAGCAGATTTTTACTACTCATTTCTTCATTATATGTTCAAATTACATAATGTTGTTTCTGTTTCTCCAATTGTGCTGTCAAGAGGTTATTAATTTTGCTGAATTACTTAATGTTTTTGTGGGTGGGTACCTACAGTGACTCCAGGGACTTTAAGCAGGTTAGTTGTCTGGTTTAAAGAAACACTTGAGTTTTTTGAGACTGTGCAATCAATTGCAATAGAAACTGGCTGTAATTGTAGTATGCATAGGTATAAAACACATTTTTGAAGCAATACATGAAAAATGAAGATAGTATCATGCATAATATTAGGACATATAATTATAGCATTGTGGAAGGAAATGGCAATTGAATAAGTTGAAACAAATACCAGGGTGAAAGGTCTTTTTATTAAAGAGAACAAACTGATGACAACTACATTAAAGTGCTTTGCAAGGGAAGGTCAGAAAAAAAAGAGCAATGTATGCCTACTTAAATGTAAGTTGTCTGCTAAGTAATGAAATGTGTGTACACCTACACAGCATATTCTTTGATGCACTAACCCTAATGACACACTTTGTATAACTCTAAATTTTTGCCCAACATTGTATAGCCAACAATGCATATGCAAACAGTTCAAATCAAGATTGAGATATGCATACATACATCTATAGTTTTTGCTTTGGCTGCCTAAAGACAATAGGATGATTGCTTCCACACTATTACAAACACATTTTATTAAATCATATCAAGTTCCCTGGTCGTAAGACTTGAGCCAAAGCTCTGGAAATTGAACACACTCCACAACTCACTTTTCTAGCTCATTTCATTGACTTTCCTTGCTGATTTTCTCACTGTTTTAAAAACTGGTAAATTAATATATTGTGTGTGTATATCTATATCTATGGAATAACAGCTGAAAAAGCTTTTCAAAATTTTTCAAATGAAAAGAGCTATTGATATATGAAGTCCTTCTCTTCTTCACTCCAGAAATGCATAATTGCACAGTAATATAGAATTCTGTATGCTATATGCGCTCCTATAGCGGTGTTTGACTTCAAAGTTTATTTTGTTCATTCTAAGCCTTAAGGATTTACTTGCAAACATTATACTTTCTTAGGTCATGGACATTATTTTTATTATAACTTTACAGTAGAGTATGACCCATTCTCAAAAACTTAATACACATACCTAGGTCTTCCAGGATTCCCATTCTCACACAAAAACATTAAAGCTGAATCAGCACTTTCCCTTTGATAACTCAATAGAGGGATAGGTCTCTTCAGGATTCCTACAGGGAAACAAACTACAATTCAGATGCTGTGTACCTTTTTTATTATTTTTTTTTCAAACGTATGTTTGAGTAAGTTTTTTATAAAAAAGAAAATAAAAAAACAGAACAGTTAGAATAGCAAGGACTCAATGTCTTTGCACAGTTCCTTCCTGATAAGCTCCCTGCATCCTTACCTTAATTTAAATTCATTTGGATGTTAGTGCTAGTAAATAGGACCTTGAGACAGAAAAGAGGTCTACAAGAGTAAGAACAGCCATCCAGAATTCATCACTAACAGCTAATCCAGAATCAGAACCCAGATATGCAAGCATTGATATGATGCCAGTTAGGGTTAACGAAATGTCATTGTAGCAAAGCTGATCAGAGTTTAGAGGATGAACTCTGGGCCATTCTCCAGGATAAAAAAAAAAAATCTGTACTAAGTGACAGTGAGATTAACTGAAGCAAACCTTGGCTCAAATTGAAAAAAATATATGTCTTACCTAGTTGAACAGCCTCTTCAATAATCTTTTTATTCAGACTCATGGCTCGCAGATCTGTTACCATGACAACCTCTTTCTCCAAGGCCTGCAATATAGCTGCAATAGCAAGGGCTCCAGGAGGACCGTCATTCTCTTCTGGTGGCTCATAAGTGAAGTGGGTAGGAAATCCAGTTGTTATCAGCACCGACCGAGCATGGGAGATGGACAGGCAAGCCTTCAGCAGCTCGTCTGGGCAGTGTAGATGAATTATACCCCGGTCTCCTATAAAAGTGTTTTTAAAGAGATAAGTAGACTTCAATACATCATTCTGCCTTTAAAGCTTCTGTGTAGGTGAACTTGCATATTTTAATGACATAAAATAGGTTAAAAAGAAGAAAAAAAACCCTCAAAAACAAAAACAAAACCTCTGGTCAAGGCAGGAATTGGGGTAATTTCCTCAGGAAACCTAGGAAGGTGTAGGATGTGAGTAATGAAAATAATGGGCTGTGTTTCCAGGTTAAGAATTTCAGTTAACTGAATTTTAAAAATTACTGTACCTAACATTTCTACTTATTTTCTTTTTCCTCTAATCTGTGGTGACAGTCTTGGTAGACTACATCTAGCTACTGAAGCTAAATTGCAACTCCAGCATCCCAGATCTTACAAAAGTTTTGATGTAGACTTCAGATGATTCAGCTGGTCCTTTGTCTCTGTTTAACTCTATCATCTTAGGAAAGAGCTAATTCCCAAATAAATTCCACTTTATAAACTCAAATAATATAGTGGTATCCAGGTGATTGCTAAAAGATCTTGTAACACTTCATGTAGTAGAGAACCATGTTATCTGACTTTGAGAAATAGATTAATATTAACAGATGTCTCTTCTCATGGATTAGTCCCTAAAGAGGCAACACTGTGTTATCTGTGTATGCCTTTCATTGTTCAAACACTTCCTATCCCCTCTCCCTTCCCTGGCACTCAGGAACACAAGTTCACAGCTCAGTCCTTTCAATTTGCTAACACTCCTGAAAGCCATGAACACCAGCGTAATGTCCCAATGTTCATGGTCTGATAGTGAGAGTTAAGCCCTCACTACTGTTTTCTAGTCTCCTCATATCTTCATCTTTCGTATCTCCCACCGCTAAACCCTCCCTGCACTTTCCTCTTTTTGTCCTCAATTTTCCCTTTGTCATTTATTCCTCTGTTCCTTATATGTAATGTACTGGAAATATATAGATAGCAGACACAGGAAAAAGTTCTGAAAAAAAACTTAAGTAACAGAAGCAGGGAATATTAGTCTCTGAGGAGTGGGGTATATTACCTGAAATAAAGGACCATACTAGCAATAAAATGAAATAACTGTTAAGTTAGGTCTTGTATGTCTGCAGAGCATGGCATTGTGCCAAGCTGAACCTCAGAGAGTAGGAAAAGAAGAGGCCTTGCGGGTAAAAATAAACAGACCCAAGCATATGCACACAGCCCAGACCTGGATCTTGGGAGAGCTGGGCGTAAGCTGTTTTCCACTGCTGCCTACAGAGGATTTCAGAAAATTTATGGGAAGCTGAGATGAGAATCTACAGCAGACAGAGGTGACTAAGTCAGAGCATAACCATTCCTAAAATATATGCTTTGTTTTGCCTTTTTTTTCCCTTTCATATTCTTAATGCACACATTCAGCCCTACCTCTTGACCTTCTGTGGTGATCAGGTCACTTTAGTCCATCACACAACACCTCAATGATGAATATGTCAGCAGAGCTTGATATAATTCCACCCATCAGAGAGGGATGTTTCAAAAGTACATGCAACTACTCAAATTTTCTGGTAGGAGCACAGTAGCTATGAATATACATCAAGAAACATGCTATTTACTCAACAGTGAATACCTCTGTAGCTGTTACCAGCATGCTGAAGTGGCTTGTACTTTACATGCCAATTTCAGTTTTATTTGGTAACAGTTCTTATTCCCTGTGGACCCTTCAGTCTGCTGTCAACACCGATGCTCTTGTGTATTTTGAGAGTATACAGTCATCAAAGTCAGATATTCCGTTGACTATAAGTTTGAACAGTTTTGGCCAGACTCTCATATTAAGTGCAGTAACAGAAAATGTAGGACCTGGTTATATTAACCCACTGTATTCCACAAAGAATTTTAAAAAAATCTTAAAATTGCCTTTAGATTCTTACTGTGTTCTTGAACTTTAGGAATATCTAAAAAAGCAGGAAAATTCATCTCTACCTCGTAACAAATCTGCTAAAGGAAGAGAATTTTGGTTTTACCTGGATCTATTCCAATTAGGGTCTCCAGAGTCTTTATCTTTTGGGCTGCTTCTCTTGACACAATACTATAATGCAGAGGATCTTCAGAAATGCAGTAGACTTGTGGAACTTCTTTTGAGGATGTGATTATGCTATTGTCATTCTTTAGGTCGGTAATGAACATACAGCCGGGAGAATGAGTAAAAGCTAATGGAGCTCCTAAAATGGGTGAAAAAAAATTCAGTTAAACACATTGTTATTGCAATATATTGAAATATCAGAATGGTAAAATTGAAAAAAGCTGTTTAATTTATTAATACAGAGTCTTGTGTTTTTTGATTACACTTACATCATAAAAACAGGTGATATTTTCATTTACAAAGCAGCAATTAAGATACTTTGAGAAAGACAAGTATGCATATACATCTGAAGTAGTTTTCACTTTTAAAAAAATCACCTGAGTACTTGAGATGAGGTTTTTCTACAATATCCTCTTTGGTATCAACTTGAAGTAATTTAGGAAATGAGCACTGGTAAGTCTGTCAGGAATTGGCAAATCTGAAAATTGGGTTTGACATGCATGAAGAAACTAGTGCATTGACATAAGAACAGGTTAATGCTTAAGTCTATACAGTATGTTTGTGATACTGTTTCTATAAAAATAAATTAATTTTCTAGGTTCTACAGTGCTGCTGGAAGCTATAGTACCTTTGAATAGCCTTGTAACTTTGAATAGCTTTGTAATACTTGTATGACAAAATTACATCAACTACTGCCCGCTGACTAGGAGTAGTCCTTTATCAGATTAGGAAAATGGGGACTAGCATCTCTGCACAGGTCTTGCTGACCTAACTAGGAGACCTACAAAACGGCAAGGAATAATGAAAAAAGGTGACCAGTAAGCCTTAGCAAAAAGACTGTGACCAGCATTAAAAACCCTTGTGAACAATAGGGTTATTTAGGCCTGAGAGCATAGTAGCTCCCTAAGCTGAAAATATTTCATAGAATCATCTAGATTGGAAAAGACCTTTAAGATCATCAAGTCCAACCATTAATCCTACTCTACCAAGTCCACCACTAAGCCGTATCCCCAAGCACCACATCTACACAGCTTTTAAACACATCCAGGGATGGTGACTCAAACACCTCTCTGGGCAGCCTATTTCAATGACTGACAACCCTTTCAGTAAAAAAATTTTTCCCTGTGTCTAGTTTAAGCCTTCCCTGGTGCAGCTTGAGGCTACTTCCTTTTTCTATCACTAGTTACTTGTGAGAAGAGACCAGTGTCTACTTCTCTACAATGTCCTTTCAGGTAGTTGTAGAGAGCAATAAGGTCTCCCCTCAGCTTCCTTTTCTTCAGATTAAATAGCTCCAGTTCCCTCAGCCGCTCCTCACGGGACTTGTTCTCCAGGCCCTTCACCAGCTTAGCTGCTTTTTCTCTGGACCTGCTCCAGCACCTCAATATCTTTCTTGTAGTGAGCAGCCCCAAACCGCACACATCATTTGAGGTGTGGCATCACCAATGCCAAGTACAGAGGGACAATCACCTCCCTGGTCCTGCTGGTCACGCTATTTCTGATACAAGCCAGGATGCCGTTTGCATTTGCCGTCTTTATACTAACTCTCTTTAGTATTTGCTGTCTTTATACTAACTTAAGCATAATCTAAGTCAAGAATTCTGAATTTGGCAGAACTGGTATGTTATTGGGAAAATCACAACTGGTAAACTGGTATACTTAAACAAGCAAAACCTTACTTTGCTAGGATGGTGGAAAAAAGGGAGGAGATATTTAACAAGTATGTATGTGCTTGGGCTGTGCTAGATCTGTTGGTAGTCTGTGGCTAGTAATTTAAAAGCAGTTGGGGAACATGGTTGTTGAGGTTTACTATACTTCACCAAACCATGTGAGCAGACAATAATTTTTAATTTTTTTACGAAGATAGCAGATTCATCTGAAATATGTGCACTGGTGATATGGCATAATTTTAAGTACCTAACTGAGAAAGAATCACAGCAAGACAAACTGCCTAACACATTCCTGGAATGCATTAATGACAAATGGTTTTCATACAGAAAATGGAGAAATAAACAAAAGTACAAGTCAGTTTCAGGCAAAGGCAGGATAGGCAGCTGCTTTGAGCAACATATTGTGGAGGTTGGCAAATTTTTTCTCTCCTTCCCCTGCAACAAGGATGTATGAGAAAAAAATAACTGATGGATAACATAGGAAAGAGTAGGATTTTCAGCCTGGATTTGGATTGGAGAAAAGGGATTGTATGTAAGAAAGAAAAACAAGTCTCTGCTCCTAGTGCTGAATGTATTTTCAGCAGGTGTTGAGAGCAGTTTAGATAAACAACTGTAACGAACCATAAGGATGTAGCAGATCCTACAAGGAGAGAGGGTTGAAGCAGGCTCTCCCAATCATGCTGCTTAGGATTATTAAGGTGCTTTTTCAGTAAGAACTAAAACATGAGATTTCATTCCACACTAGTGATTTAGAGCAGTATATAATACTGTTACTGAGGTTTAGTTGCATTCACTTGCCTTTTGTGCTCATGCCTGTTACAAATGACTGGACAAAGCGCAGGACAGCTCTGTGCAGAGGACAAAGCTTCATTTAGGTAAAGTGTCTCACATTTATTTCATTTCAGAACTAAACCTAAAAGCTCAAAATTCTTCCTGAGACAATTGTGAACTCTTTTCCAGGTCAATTTGCTAGCTCTTGACAACATTTTGGAAAAGTGTCTGGATGCTTTTTTTTTTTTTTTGGCTTTTTTTGGCTTTTTTCCCTTTAGTCTTGTTTTACTGCAGTGTAATACAAAATAATATTTTAAAATGAATCAGCTTAAAAATAAATGCCTTTAAAATTCCACGTTTTAATAATACTTAAAAAAAGAGACGTTTTGATGCTGTCAGAGCTTCAGATTTCTGCCTTTAAAATCCTCAAATAAAAGTGATGAAATTTCAGTAAGAACCACTTCCTTTAAAGTGGACCTATATTTCACAAAGGAAATGGTCCTGCTAAATGTTTGGGGTTTTTGTTGTTTGGCTGGGTTTTGGTTTTTTTACCTCACCCTAAAATCAAGCCTACTAATCAGCCAACTCAATCCACATTACAAAAAAAAAAAAAAAAAAGGAGAGAGAGAGAAAAGATGGAAGGATAGTTTAAATAGAGTATCCAAGCATAGTACATACGGCAGTTGATGACTGCTTCTACTCCTGTTACTCCACAGGCCCAAAATACTGGAATATCACCAGGGTGAAGGTGAACTGGATCTCCATAGTCTGGTTTGGAAAGATCTTTTATTCCCAGCAGACCTGGAATTGATAAAAACTGGAATAATGAGAGATTCCAATTAAGCAGTAATACTGCGAAGCCAGTGTGTGTGTGTGGACCCCAAACATCATTCAACAACAAATTGCTAGGGTTGCAACAGTGGCAAGTCCCACTGAAGTGGCATATTTAGTTTGCCTTGGATTTTGCTCAGAACCTGAGCTGATTTGTTTTGCCTTTTTGTATGTCAGTATCAGTAAAATGTATTTACTTTATTTCTGTAACAAAACACAAGCTAGACATCCATGCAGAGTTTCCAAAGTATGATAAATCTTCTCCACCAACAGAAGAATTATTTTCATAACACTGACAAACAAGAATAACTGACTGCAATGCAAAATGGGTACTTTCTAGAACATGTTTTCTACTGCTTTAGCTTCCTACATTCTTTAGCTAGAGAAATGAGCATCAGCTCTTTCACTTGTCTGGGTTAGATAACTACATCTCTCTCTTACCCAGCTTTTGCTAAATGGTCTTTAGCTTTATTCTAACACCTACTTGTAATATGCTGGTCATTCTAAGCATTTACTCTCTTCCCTTGTTTTTATTTTCTTCGGATGCTTTAAAATACCACTGTCTTTTCTGGAATGAATGTATATAATCTGTATATATAATAATTTATATATCTGTATATATAATAATATAATATTTATTATTATATTATTATATAAAATTTATTCTTTGCTAAAAATAGACCCTCAATTGCCCCATCATCTTCTTGCTCCACTCAAAGTAGCGACTTATTACTAGTATCTCAGATTTAAGCACTCAGACCAAATATATTACCAGAGTGTAGAGTTAACCAATGACTTCTCCTTACATGTTCTGCAGTGTATGCAGCCCATGAGTCTACTGATTGACAAATTTCTAATTGACAAATTTCTATCAGCAGAGGGGAAGGCTTTTTTTTTTTTTTTTTTTAATTGTGATCTATCTTCATCTTACAGTTCTTGTTTGGTTTTATTCTTTTTCAAACAGCCTCCTGTTTCATCTTTCCCATCCCCCCCAACCCCCCCTCCATTTTTCCCTTACAATGAATAGGCCTGTACTTGTTGAGCTGTTTGGTTTTTTAAAAAATATTCTTGTCATATTTCTATTTATTCTGTCTTATGTGTTATGCTCAATGTATTCTATTTCAATATTTTTAAAAATAATGCAGTATTTACTTTCACAGTCATCCACTAAGACAAAAAATGCATCCACACATACTTCTCCCCATGTTGTCAATCACTGCTACCCTGTCACTAGAATCTCTGACAGCATGAAAGTATTCATATATAAATTAAATTGCATACATTTTAGAAAAAAATGATTATACTTTTTTACCAAAACCACCCATCATAGAACTTATTTACATCAGACAGCTATTTCTTATCCAAGAAATTTGTGTTCAGCTCAATCAAAACCTACTTACTTTTTTTTGGTTTGTTTGTTTGTTGTGGGGTTTTTTTTCCCCCTCCTCAATTCAGGTTTGTGACCATTAGAAGGGATTAAAACATAAGAAATTTACTGGTGCCAGTATTTCAGACCTACCACTTCCCATGATTCCTCTCTTCATTTTTATACATAGTAAAGAGTGTGTGTAGTGAAAAATGAACAGGACTGACCAGGGTCACCGATGTGAATTGGTGCTCCATGGGCTTCCTTTAATTCCGATGTTGCTAGCACAGTGGCTTCCAACTTGCTTTCAGGAATAGGTCTCATTGTGACTACTAAGTTGCAGTAAAAAGTAGAAACACTGTAGCAAGGCAGAGATGTCTGGTGGTTTAAAAGAACCCAAGGTTGTTAGCAGTAATATTGAATAATAATTATAAAGTATTAAAAGAAATAAATCTAAAACTTTGTGCTGTACATTAGTTTAGAAAGGTCACATGCTAACATTAATTTTAAATATTTTTGTTGTTGTTGTTTGTTTTTTGGTAAGGTCCAACAGTTTAGGAGTGAAACATTCCATCCCTGAGTTTCTTTCTATAGATCACTACAATTTTCAACATTATGTATTTCTTGCTTTGGTACACATAGTGAGCGCAGTATAATCTGAACATTGTCAGAAAACAACAGTGTGGTTGCTATACAGAAAGGGGTTAAAAAAAAAGTATCACACAGTCACAAATCTACTTGATCCGAATCTAGTCTCCATATTTCAATCCAGGGGAGCTACAGTGCTCTGTAACATGCAATGGTCAGGAACTCTGGCTGCTGGCAGTACCCAGTTCCACAGAAGCAACATGCCAGGTCCATGCATACAAAATCTTTTGTGCCTCTAGAAAGTTTTTATGGAATTAATCATCCAGGCTGACTAGGATGCTGAAGCACTTTTTCTATTCAGAAATAAAGCAGTCTGGCTTTTTAGAACAAAATGTCTGATATCTAAGTTGCACTTGAACTTAAATAAGATATGCAGACAGCTAGACCTGTATAAAAAAAAATGTTCATTAACAATCTTTATAATAAAAAAATCATACCTGTCACCAAAAAAACACACTGTACAGATCTTCACAGTATTAATGTGCTATCAACTATTAAATTTTCCTAATTCTGAAATGTTATAAGCAGATATATAGTTGTATTTTTTTTCTTTAAACTTAGTAGAAGGACTCTCATATGAGATACATTTCTGCCCTCATTTTGACCAGGGGTACAGCAAAAATAACATGAAACAATAATATTGAAAACAACAATAACCTTTGTCTAGTAGAACAGCATCCAAACTAAATGCAAAAGTCATGCAGGTGTGTACTTAAGCATTCTTGATATTAAGGGGTCTACCTACTGGAGTCAGAATTATTCTAGGACTTCTGGTGACATTAAAATCTGCACTATAGACTTTCTGAGCACAGTTAAAATTTTCAGTGCTATGGTAGATACCTCAAGTCTTTGGGAACATCATCTGTCCCAGAGGTCTGGCTTCACAGCAAATAAAGTTTAAAGTCTCTACTGTCAAAGGAAAAGTCAAAAATGTGGCTGTCATACATGCAGAAGAAACTGCTACTATCACAGCTCATAAAAGGAATATTCTTCCTGCAAGCCAGAGCTGGTACAGAGAGCAGGACGTGTATGAAGGCATGGTCAGAACAGTGCATGGGTCATCAGTTGAAATAGAGAAGGCAGACCAGAACAGAATCCAAATGAAATGTCTGCCACAGCACACAAGGATAAACTTTGTTACCATAAATTAATAAAAAGGCAGATTGGCCTTGCAGGAAGTTGAGAAAAGCACTGAACTGAGGCCGGGCATGTTCTACCCTGTCTTTTTATGCATTTAGCACTAGAACATGCCTAATGTTACCATGTGGGCAGGAAAAAAAGCTCTGATTTTGAGTAACACATATATGAACATTGTGTGACTATGGACAAAAACTCAAAGGCAAAGTCATGACAAAGACTATGCGTGTGTGCTTACCTTATACATGCTTACATTACATTTTTGCTCAACGTTTCTTATGGGAATGCCAGCATTTTGTATCGCTTTCTCAAAAGAGAAGCTGCAGCCTAAATAAAAGGTGACCATGTCCTTAAGTTGTTCAGAATACTCCTTTAGGCTTTTCAGTGATCCAGTACAAGCTCCATGCTCATATATTTTGTACTGTAGACAGTCAGTTCTAGTGAAATAAGAAGTGATCAGAGCTTTGTCATAATTTTTTTGAAAACAAGGTTGATTGTTTGAATTGACATTAACCCAGTATCAAATCACAAGATACAGCCGATTTGATCTGTTTCTTTTCCTTCTGAATAGCAATGAAACAAACACATGTAAAAACCCCAGAACATCTTACTATGCACAAAAATAAATAAATAAATAAAATAAAGCACCAATAAATAGAAAATGCTAGAGTTTGGTATTTCTCAGGTTTTATAGGTAAATGTCCCTTATATCTTGTTGCAGGGCTTAAAAAATTAGGGAGCTATTTTAAGTCTTGCTTTTAGCACTTCTTACAGGAGTACATTTTTCAAATTTCAGAGACTCTACAAATATCATGCAGTCACCATGCCTGCATTACTACTAAACAGAACAAAGGTAAAACTGTTATTTAATTCTGATGGCTCATATCACAAAATATGTAGAAGTTACACCAAATTTCACTTTTGCATTAGAGAAATACTTGTAATACTAATAGTTATTATAACATTTATCAAGAACAAGACAATCAGGCTGTTACACTAGTGCACAATTTTCATTCAAAGGTGTAATTCCAAGAAAAGAAACTTGTTCAAAATTTCTAGCAGCATAAGCAGGCTGCTCCCTGAAACCTCCTAATCACCACCAGCATTGACTGCAGAACTTTGACATGCAGAGATGGTCTGTAGTTACCTGATATCAGACTCGTTACTCAGAGAAGGACATTTCCAATCACCTGGTTTACTTCTGTACAGCAGTGGCAGGGGTCCATCATTTGCATGGCAAAACTTCTCAAAGTCATCAGCCAGGGACTTGGGCAAAATCACAACATTGGCCTGTTTGTAGCCTGAAGTTGTGGAAGGGAGGAATGACTGGCTATTAATTCAGCTTTTTGTCTGTGGAACAGTAAATTTTCTATATAAATTTCTTTATATGGTCTATAAAAAATTAACTGAAGGAAATTTTTGATCCAGAATTCTATAAACAACTTTTGAAATGTTTTTAAAATCATAGCTAGATGTACTCTGAATGGGAAGTCATTTACAGCTAAAATAGTTGGCAGACATTAGTACTATACTAGTCTGTTATCAGACAGGCGAGTAAGAGGTTGCATAGAACCTCTCATTTTCTTAAATACTGCAGAAGTTTGTTATCCAAGAGGCAATCTTTTAGTTGAAATCAATGATCTGCCGTAAAAGGCTGTACAAAATCAGCCAAATCTTACTCTTGACCAAAGCTAACAAACCAAGATAAAATTCTATTCCCGATGGAAAAATGCAAAGCAAAGGCTGAGGTAAGCATGTATTTGCATACTCAATGTTCCACAAATGGCTCTCTTGGGAGTACTCAGCACAAAAATTCATTTTATTACTAGCAAAAGTTACCAAATACAGAAACAGCTTCTTACTAAATACAGAAATACATTTTTGTTAAATAAACATGCTAAATTTACCACTGAATAAAACACTACATTCAGTTACCCCTTAACTTCATTCCTTGCCGTCCATGTGAAATCCACAGGCACTTTCTACTTTGCTGGTGATATTCAGGAATTCTTAAAATTATGGTTTCAGTCAGTGCATTCAACTTAGACAACACTGAATTTAAAATACTAGTCAGAGCTGACTGAGTCTGCAGGCAACTTTCAGGTATTTTATAAACTCAGAAAACTTTACTGTAACTCTTTGACAACTTTATTGCTCCTCTTGATAACTATCGTTACTTTCTTTATAGAAGAAAAGATACTTGTCTCTTCCCAAATCTTCTTATATTTGCATTGTGTAGCCATCACTATGAATACATTAATAAGCAATCAGTGAAGCTGGACATTCTGATCAACCCATGCATTAATTCAACACACTCATGTCCCAGTTTGCAGAAGTTTAGAAAGAGTTTTTAATTTCTTTGGTGAATGGCAATGAGGGCAGTAAGAAATAATTATTTTACTTGTGTATCAACCAACAACATAAGACAATTTTAAAGTTTCTCAGAAATTCCAATTACCCTAGTTTTTGG
Source organism: Actenoides lindsayi (assembly GCA_025331215.1). Taxonomy (NCBI): domain Eukaryota; kingdom Metazoa; phylum Chordata; class Aves; order Coraciiformes; family Alcedinidae; genus Actenoides; species Actenoides lindsayi. The sequence goes on from WTSP01009227.1 coordinate 24,171, forward strand.
GGTTTTCTTAAGTGTTTCCATAACAAAGCTGCACGCTTATGGGTAGAAGTCTGAACTTGTTTTGTATTTAAACAATATTTTTTTTCAAATATTAACACTAACACATTTAAAGCTACTGCAGCAATACATGCACTTAAAAAGCATACAGCTGGGGCAAACTGCAGGTTATTAATACTATAACATGTTTTCAATTTGTATTTTTCAACTTGGGTACTGATGGAAAAGAAAACCATCATTTCAAGACTGACTATGATTCTATAAAATGACTCTTAATGTTCTTATGTTATAGAAATGCTACTACACACAGCTTTCTTTAACAGCTACTTGCCACAGTATTTTTAGTTAAGTTACATTTTAAAGTTGATCACAACAATGACACAGACTTCAGTGATTCTGTAAAAGTCCAGCTACGAGAGGCAAGACAGAAATCGGTTTTCCATTCAGTTATCTGAGTAAAACCCTATTTTTTTCTGTCCTCCTTACCATTCCCAGTCTTGCTAAGTCAGTAATTTCCAACTTCTGCAACAAATTAAGCAGAATATATGCCTTCAATTTTTCCCCAAAGTATATCTGATGCACTAAGTAAAGGATGGTGTTCGTGAAGAACATAGCATGTCATCCTAAAAATGTGCTAATATATGGAAGAGCCATATTTAGTTAAAAAATTTTCAAATATTTTCTGCATCTGTAATTTCTCAATGACATAACTGGAAGCACAGGGATGCACTGTAAACATTGAAAACAAAGTCCATGTACTTTACACGGGTGGAATGATATATTTTATTTGATGGAGCTTTATGATCTAAGAACACAATGTCCAGTGTTTAAAATGTGATTTCAAAACCACCCACATGACTTAAGAACATACGTCAACTTAATGTTTTCTTCTGTTTTACTTCAATGTTTTTAGTATTACTACATTTGTTCACCGATAATAAAACTCATAGCTATGAATTTAAAATGGAGTCACTTTTGCACTTCTAGCTGCTATGTTTACTTACCCTCTGCCATTCCAGAAGTATTACTAATACTGAGTCTGTTGCATCGAATTATTCTTCTCAGCACATGGGGAAGGAGAGATTTTAAGCCTCCTGTCAAAAACATATCTTCAGCCTTAACAGAAAGATAATTATAAATTTAAACACAAAGCATATTTATTTTTTGACGTCTTAAATTCTGATTTGCTGGAGAACTTAGCTTAAGTTTTCTCCTCGTGATACACTGAAGTTATTATCACTGGGAAATTCTAAGTTAAAACTCAAACGTTAGATCGAAGTCAAAAGGTTATTTCACTGACATTTTATGACTAAATGCAAACTGAATTGTTCAATAAACTAGCCAGAGACATGCACTTTAACATTTGGGATAAAATGCAAAGTTTTGCTGGCTGGTAATGCAGGAAACAGGTTCTTTTCCTTCCTGATATTAATTTCCTAGAGTAGCCACTTTTCCAAAATTAATTGTATCTCTAAAATTGCAAAAGCACAAATGGATTAAACTACCTTGCTATAATCAGTAATATTACTTCTCTGTTCAAAATGCTTTTGGACAATTAGCAACGCAACCTTGCAGTAAAGAGAGAGTTATATTCAGAAAATGTAATTTTAATATATTCCACATATATTACACTTTTCAAATACTAATTATGTAGAAATGAACACTCCCATAGCTAGTCTTCCACTAGGAAAGCAGAAATAAAGATTTTAAAGTCATTTGTCATACAATCTGGAGTAGGAACAGAGATAAGTACTCTAATTACAATCAATATCTGACTTTTTCTAGCATCCTTTGGATATTTAAGGTATCTTTTTTTCTGCAATCTAGCCAAAGTTCACACAAAGCTTTTCCCTCCACCTAAACTACCTAATACCTAAAAAGGGTTTAGTACATCACTATTAGGACAAAGAAAAAGATAGCTCAGGGTAAAATAACTTGGCTGCTTATGATTTTAACCTTGGTCACTTTAAAGAAACTGAACTATCCTCTAAGTAATCAAATTACCAACCTCCACATTTTTCTTTAATTCAGAAGAAGCCATTCTTGATGTCATTCATAAGAAGTAATAAATATGATAGAAGCTGCACTGCTTTTTATAAAAGATGCCACTAAATTAATGTACAATGAGATGTTACAACCTTCTAGAAAAAGTTAACTTTTCTGTTAAAGGTCCACAGTTTTTGTATTATGATAGTACAAAGTTTTTCTTTCACAATGGAGTGGAACATAAGTGAAACACACTTTATTGTGAAAATTTATACCTCTGAGCAACTCATTCCTTAATTAAGTTGAAGTAAGAGCAGTGATATGTTTTGACTGAAATTATATGCTCATCATAGGTTGTCTGACCAAATTGTTTCCCAAAGCTTGCAAAATTCTGAGAGGTTGAGTTTGGTGTACTGAAACTTAGAAGCAAGCTTTGCATCTATTCTTAGTTCGGAAATCTTTATATAACATTGTCAGCCAAAAGAAATCAGTCCAGATTTTTTTTCTGAACTCTGACTTTCTAATTCTTCTCATCTTTTCTCCTTTTACATTATCACTCAGTATGCTGCACAAAAAATGGTCTGCATTACAAAATCATGAACAATTCCAAACACACACTTTAAAGATAACAAGAAATGGGATTTAGAAATGTAGCTGAGCTCTAATCCAGGCCTATAAACAGCAATTTAAGAGATGTCATTATTCTGTAAAGAGAATTTCTAACATCAGGCTGAAATTACTTATTCAAGATGCTTCAAATTAAATACAGTGATCCTAATAAAAAAAACTAAACAGATGTGTTAATGAAATTCTTTCATATTGTTTTTTTTTTTATTTCTGAGCATCTTTGAAACCATCTGAATAATCCATAGAATTGATCGCCGTACAAAGCTTACTTGGATCTGAAAGACAGTTTAATAGTTTGAAGTTCAGGAAACTAGTTCAGGATAAAATCTGTCCTCAGCTAGGTATTTTATCACAAATGCCCTGGTCTCATGTTGGTCAAGCCTGATTCTCCTCTCAGTGTGTGCCTAGTAGCAGAAATGGAAGTACCTGTAAGATTTTATCAGTAAACATTTAGAGACCTAAAAGTTTTAGGTTCACATGACAGCAAATGATTAACAAGCTGCAGCACTGAGAATATCAGTAGAGCCAAAATATCACATCCAGAAACACTTGGGCTTGTAGTTACTATTTGTGAATCTAGCACCTAGCTGCAAAGCAACGCGTATGGTTGATGACTGGTTAGGAAGTGAATAATTTAAAAATTAGCTTTGTATAAAAGCAGACTGATTCATCTCTTTCAATTGAGAGATAAAACTCAACTTAAGACCATTTGCTATCACTAAAGTTCTTCTGGTGGTTTTATAAAACTATGGGGAAAATCCAACAGGATTAGCATTCTGAGTTATAACTTTAGACTACTGCATTTACTATACAGTATATATAGATTATGTTTTCTTTATTAGTTGATGAATTTGGATAGATGATAAAAAGCTTTTACTATTTGACTTCCTTAGGATTGTCTATCTTCTATGAACTATGTTATTTCCCTATTCTGGGGGGCATTATCAGGTTTACACTCCCCAACCAATTCTAGGACCTCCTGGAAAATTGTTGGAGCCTTCATAATCATTACCTGTTCAGAATGATGGGGGAGAAGCACCAAGATAACTCAGGTCTTACAGCATCTTTTCCACTGTCCCATCAGGATGCTTAATGAAGTGTACAGACTGGCTTCATGAGCTCCTCAAGCGGCCCTCTTAACAGTTTGGTACAGCTGTTAACCAGTTATCAGGATCTACCCCCTGGCAGAGGTTTTTCAACTCCTTTTATTTTGTTCTGAAATAGCTTCAGATAATAGTAAGTATCAGTTATCTCATGGGGGTATGTTGGATCACAATACAGATAAAAACAAGGGTGCAGGGTAAGTGTTAAAAAACCCTTAAAGGAAGACGATGACAGAGCTTATGAAATGGCTGTTCTATCTGAGAGCATCCTATGTGGTGTCCCCTCACTAAGCATTCCTAAGGTCTGGCTTTCCAGTCTGAGTTGCCTTTAATAGAATGAACTTCTAGATATAGTCCTGGGTAACTAGCATTTGAAAATCAGGTCAGTTACTGGCTGTGTAATGACAACCTTCACAATTAAAGCACCCAGTCTGGAAAAAACCTTGTTCTAAGTCATATTGCTCGCATCAGACTCTCTGACTTACAAAACCAACAACCAGCATTGCAAAGCTTTACAGCACTGAAATGTCAAGATCACTCATAAAGAATCTTTTCTTAAACATTTGATTCCAATCTAGAAACACAATAAACACTTTTCTTTTTAGAGGTTTACAGGAAGATACAACATGTTTCATGTGTATTTTGAGTTGTACATACTGAACTTAAACGAATAAATATTAAAATGTATTGCTGTCTGACACATTAAGATGGCACTTACCCACTATTGATTTGGGGGCACTACCATATCCTGAGCTGAACTTCCAAATCTTGATGAGGATGATGGAACTTCAAAGCTGGAAAGAGATGATAATATACAAGAATGATCTATAGGTGCCATGTGATCAGGCACCGATGGTGTTATGACATATGTCATATCAGTAGTTCAGATTAATGAATCAACTTTTCAGAAACAATATTCTATCAAAATGACATTATATTAAAAACATATATATAGCCAGGGAAAAAAATTCTTTGCATAAAAGTAGCAGTCAGAAAGTACAGATATGTACCAGTTTTGGTAAAAGCTCTGAATGGATCTTGGGTCTGGTTTTAATAAGTAATGCAAAATTCTTATGTGACATCTTCATTAAATATATATAGGTGTAGCACCACTCCAGTAGCGTTAAGCAGACACACACTACCTGATTAATTTGGCCCAGCTGATTTGCAAAATTTCCCATTACCTAGACACCAACAATTTTCAGGAAGGCCTTATTTGGAGGGTGAATATTTTTAAATTCAGAAATTGTGATAAATGTTGCTTCGTGAAGCTCTAAGTGATTAACTATTTCTACATGCTGTTCTCAGAGCACTAGTTGAGTATGGAAAACTGTGTGCAAAGAGGTGCTGATCTTTGCTGAGGTACTGGAATAGGACTGGTTCTAAGCCCCATCTTTATAACTGACTGAATCCCACAACTCATGCTAGGAGGAGGAATGTTAATTTATTCTGATAAAAAACCCTGCTGCTCTCAAGAGCTGTACCCTTGCCTGTGGTATCACTTAGAGTTTCACTACTTTCTATCTTTAAACCTTATCTAGTAACAAAGTTAGTTACTGTATATCAAGGCAAGAGTTAAATATTCAACAGTAAAGCTTGGAAAAAGTGACCAATACCATCCACTTTTGCCAAATAATTTTCAAACCCAGCATGAAGAAAGAAAAATGCAGTTCCAGACAAGGTCTAATAAAGAGATTTCCATGTCTTTCAAATGATTTGTATGATGGAGAGAGTAGCCTCTTTGCACCAACAATTTGCTTGCATGTCCCAGGCTATTTCTTGTTTCCTCCCTCTTTCTTTTGTCTATAATGTGCCTCTGCCTCTCTCCTCCCTGAGTTCAGACTTCTATCTCTGTAATTCCAGGCTGGACTGACCTTCGCAGGGCTTGCTTCCTTGGTTTGTCTGACTGCATCCTCTGGCAATATAGGAGTTTGGATGTCTTCGCTCCTCTCACTAGCTCTTTTTAGTTTATATACTTGATTTATCTCTCAGTTGTACCTTAAACACTCTCAGTTTTCAACCTTAAATGAGCTTTTCCTGTTCTCAGTCTAAGACAAAATAATCTAAATTCAGAAATCATAAAACACAAGAAATGCATAAATGGATTTCTAGGCTTGTAAGGTGCAGACTCCTCTGAAACTCATTATCTATACACACATGTAAATATATGTCATGTCTTTTAATATTGTAAATAGGTGTGGATTAAACATAGTTTTTCTAATTATTTCCTCCTTAATTTTTGACAGTGGAACCACCAACTAGCCTTTCACAGTTATGTATCTCTACATTGAATTGTTGATTGAGCTATAATTTATAAAGCATTTTTACACTCTACAGGGCATAATCTCTTTAGGGTAAAATAAGGAAATGCTGTAAGTGACACATTTTGTATTACCTTAGAGCTTTCAAAATAAAAAAGTGAATCTGTAAATTTCACAGCTATTTAAATATGAGCATAGATTCTTTCCAGGCCCATGTTGTAAATTATTCTTTACCCAAGAAAATGGAAAAATGTCATTTAAGTGTCAGAAAGATTATACTTTGAGATGCAGTGGGTGTGACCATACCACTGTGCTAAACCACACCAGATAGAAATGAATCAAAAAATGATATAATAACAACACAGAAGGACTTCAGAAGTGTCAGTGTGACTGCTTCATCTTTACACATGTCAAGTAAATTAATGAAATAAAACCCAAACAGTATAGTATTTCTGTGGTTTTAAAAATGATTCACCTGAGAATAAACAGCCTGTAAAAGGCAGTGCTGATAAGAGTAACAAACAAGTCAGCTTGAAGACAGCGAAGTAGTTAATACCAATTTCTGATGTCACAGACATCAGGTCTGTTTCTCTAGTGGTATTGATATACTAATAAGAATATGGTTTAACACAGTGACTTTTCAAAGTGTAATCTATAGATTTGCTTGCAAGGAGCCCAGAGACTCATGAAATACAATCTTGCTTTGTTTATATCACTTTTGTCCTATTGTCAGTTTAATGTTTGATAGTAAGGATGAGTGGTGACATGTACAGGTTCAGCAGCCAAAAAAAAGTGCTTACTACGTAACACTGCTGGGCAGGGTTTTGTAGATACTGTCAGGCAGAAAGCCTACCCAAAGCTACTGCTGCACGAACAGGAACTGCAGGGTAACTTGAAACATGAGCTAGCCCATGGGCTGCTTTTACTGATATATAATGGAAAGTAATCTAAATTAATTATAATCTAACAAATCCTTTGTGTAGTATGCCTTTGCCCTAATATGAATATGGTTACAGAGGTTTGTTAATGTAAACATGGTTTAAAATTACCTGCTGCTTAATCATCAAGCTGATCTGAAATTCTGTCAAAGGCTTCTGCAAAAAGCACAAACTTTTCTGAAAATTTACTCCATTTGATTCTCCAACTGGGTCTCTCAGTTATACTTCTGATGTTTTATTTGAAGAATCAATTAATGATCCTTTCTCTCCACATATGCTATGAATCATTTCAAATCACAGAAGTGCTTTGTGTATGATTCTGAAGAGGAAGTGCTTTCTGTATTTTCAGACAGTGGCTCATCCAGCAAATTAAGATTTAACTTTACATTGGAAATACAGGGTATTTTGCCCTTGAAGTTTATGCACCTTTAGATGAGGGCTGCAAATAGAAATTTAAATGACTTTCCATTAGTGTTATCTCTGCTGTTTAAAGCAGCTAGACTATACTTGAGATCTTGCAGGTTGTGTCAGGTTGAGAAACTGATGATAGAATCAATGCATCTTTGATGCAACATTTAGTTTCTCTCAGCATATGAAGAACAAATAACAAAAAGCAATTACCAGCTCCAAAGCAGCTATTTCAGACAGCGCTGCATATTAGTGCAACAAGTCTTGCACAGACTCCCTGAACTTCCACCACTGCATTTGTATTATTTTATACTCAGCTTCTGCTCTGGGACAAAATAAATTGTTTCTCAGGTGGAGAAACATGGGCAGAGACTAGGGAATAGATTACACTGGGGCACTGCATTTGTATGGGCACAATTTATGCAAGATCTTGGTTGTTTAGGCTTTTTTATCCTGAAAAGGACGAAACCTCATGACTTCACACATCTTTCCAACCCTTTGGGTCATATCCTAAGACCTGCATACCCTGCCCCATCATCTTACAAAAACATGTGACCAACAAGATTTAGAACAGCCACCTCATTTACATGCACCTTTCACAAGATACACGTAAAAGGAGACAAAGACCTTTATAGAGATTTAAAACTGCCATTTTCATGCCTTCGACTTTGGTGATAGGAATACTCACTAGCTGCAGTAAGAAGAGAGAGCAAATGATCTATCAGAGGTTGTTTTTGTATAAGATGACAAGAAATGTTTATTCAACTCCAAGAAATTGTATAAAAAAATGAGGGTAGTATTTAAATATAGTTTCCCAATCTACACAGAGCTACAGAAGATCTTTAGAATTGCTCCACAATTCTCTGGGCTGGGTCTAGCCACCAGTTCTCTGTCTTGGCCTCTTCTGGCACTGAGACAGCCCAAGGATTCAGGAGGACCTTGTCTGCAGGCCACCAGTGCCAGCAAATCCTGCACCGCCCAAAGCAGCACAGCCCAGCTAGCAGAGTACTGCAAACTGGTGTCAAGGTGATGAACATTGGCTTGGTAACAATTCCTAAAGTGAGGAAAACTTTTCTTCCCAGTCTCACGCAACATAAAAGTGGAAGTCCACAGGACAAAGTACAATGACTTGTATTGCTCTGTTTGCAAGGCAGTAGCTACAAGTGCTTATTTTGATAAGAAACTATGTCACCGCCTAGGTTGCACCCAGTCATGCCATGAATGGTCACAGGGCTGATGGTGTGGCTGTTCCTTCCAAGGAATTCCATCTGGAGGTAAGCAGGTGAGTGATGTACTGCTTCCTACAGACCATAAATCAGTGGCAGGCTCTGCAAGAATATCTAACTACGAATTCCAGGAGTAAGTGTAGATCAAGAGTGGTCAGCAACTGTGCTATGTGATGGCAAATGGTATGTACTTGGACTGCTATTTTATCTTGGAACATTCATGTTGCCCACATATTGAATGTCCTCTGCATCAAGGATGGCTGGACAATTTTGTTCTGCAGCATCTGTTCAAACTGGAAAATCTCCATGAAGTTTCAGACAAGTTACGGCTGCGTTTCTGTGTTTTCATTACTGCATACCTGACAACTATGGTACTATGTGGCAACTATAGTTGTCATGATATACCTAGAAGCTGGCCTTGATGGTCTATTTGGTGCAGCCAGGCACCTGCAGATACATTTGCTTTTGCACCTGCAAGAGCTCAGGTCTGGACTGACCAGTATCTAATAGAGCAGCATAACGAAAAGGAATAGTGATAAGCAGTAATATCAATCATTAGACACACATTCTAAGACTGACCATGATCACAATCCCTGTGGAGAAGAGAGTGCTCTTTTGTCCCTAGTGAAGATGCCCAAGCTCTAGAAACCACAGATATTACATACTTATTTGCATCACAGACCCCATAAATCAATGACAATGCTTGAACTTGTGAACAAGAACTTGCAGAATTAGTGAATTGAGTTATAATCCTGAACAGTCAAAGCCCCTTGTGGCGGGAGCAAAACAAAGAACTGTAAATCATTCATAGTTCCTCTTTCCCTGCATGTACAGAGACTATACAAGACTCTATGCCACATGAACCTTTGGGGACCTCAGCTTGGCAGTTATATGGGGGATGGAAGATCTGAATGATGTGGCAGTTCAACCAAGCAAATGAGAGTGACCTGATTGTCCAGTCATCTTTAGGAATCAGGAATTAACTTGTTCTATAGACAAATTATAATCAAACTGACCATGGGAAGAGAGGTTCTGCAAGTGGTATGTGGTATGTTGGTGATGCAGAATACCAACGAGTGCCTCCAGTTGCCTTCATAAGTCATTCCAGACCAGCATATGATGTAATCTTCCTAGGCAACTGTACTCAGAATAATCCTTGATGAAGCAGAGAATGAGTTACCCTATAGCCATAGGCTGCAATGGTGTCTGCTGTCTAGAAGAAAGATGGACTTGAACTGAAACTTTGTCTTCTGAAAAGGAAATCCCCAGTGACCTTATACTTTTAAATTGAGGGACAGGATGCAGGCACTGTCCTGGACTGCCTGACCCCACAGTATGTGGATGGTTCTGATGCAGTCAGTCAATCACGACATCTTCAGGTCATCACCATTGGTGGCAGCAGCACCATGGCTGTGCAGCAAGTGAAAGGGAGAAGATTATGAGCTCTGCTAGGCTTGGGTTCTATCACAGGTCATGTGAAGAACTTCTCATGTTTCTGGTTACAGACTAGATCAGGTATGGATGACTAAATGCTGTCACTCTGTCAGCTATTCAGTGGCTTATACAATACACTACTGTGTTCAATGCAGCTCCAGCAGACAGAGTGAATATCTCAAACTGCTGCCTTTGTGTGAAGTTTCAGCAGAGAACTCAAGATGTTGAAAAAAACCACACAGTTCACCTTTCTAGCTAACAGAATTAATCCTGAACTTTTACTGCTTTTCCCTGTGTTCTGTGGGTAAATAGAGTAAGACTGGTAGGCCTACCACTGTCACACCTTTTATCACCATTAATGTATATTTTTTAAAAAAGCAGCTTGATGTTAGCGATGACTCATAATGCTGCAGCATCAGTTAGCTGACTTGAAAGATATGTTAATGTCGTAATTTTCATTACCAAACAATAAGAATGTAAGGGCTGAAAATGTCTTGAGAATCTATCACCTCACTTTATATTTTTAAAATATAAATAAGCCACAAAGGTTTGTGTATTTTGGTGTGCTCTATATCCAAAATTCCATTTTAATACATATCTGATCCCATATATTGTATAGAGGCAACACAGAATAAAATTTCAGCATTACCATTTTTTGTTTATTTTTTTTTATTTAGAGTTTTGTTCCCAGATACAGTAGCGGTAATATGCATAAAACCTTTTCTCAGAGCTTACAGTTTAAGGACTCAAACCTTTAGTACTTCTATGAATATAAGTAACACAGGTAAGTAGATAAGTAGACCTATTGAGTTCAAGGACAGATGAAAGGTGCTTAAACATTTGCTGTATTGCGCTTCATCTGTGTAAGTGTTTACATACAAGCCATACACTGCACACGTAATCTGAGTAAGGAAAGATGAACCGAAGAGAAAAGTTAAAAACAACATGAATGATACACCTAAGCAATACACATCCTTTTTATAGAACATGCTAACACCCTCGATACAAATTAAGTTATAATTAGTATTGATGAATACAATTCAGAAAGAAGGTTTACTTTTTTTTTTTTTTTTTTTGGTCTGCTTAGCAACTATTGATCCTTTTTTCTGTTTTCTGTATACAAGCCAGATAGGGAATTGCAATAACATACCTCTATTTAGGAGGTGCATGAAGATATTAGGTTTTGCATGCAATTTTTGTTCTTGAATTTTTTTATATAACTTATTATATATCCTAAGTATGGAGAGTGTGATAAGTTTTATTTTGATTTTAAATGGGAAAAGACTTTTGCCTTGTTTGAGCATTAGGTTTTGATCTGGATGAATTTTCCTCCTTCTCTGAAATGGATTTCCACTTTTGATTACATTATAGTGCCTTAAGATTTTAATGGTGTGGATTAATGCATGGATAAAATAGAAATAATTCAAAACATTATTACAACAGTATTCTTCGGAAGATATGATTAACATTGCATCAAGCCTGGTATCCTGGCTTTGACAGTGGTCAATAATACCTATGGAAAAGTTTTAAATCGGAGCAAATATTGATAAAATTTAGCTGGTATGTCCTTATGGCATTCCATGACCTGTGGTTCAGGAACTTTGGAGGTAAGGGTGATTTCTTTGTTTGCAGAGGTTAACATAAAAACCTGATAGCCAAGTGGACTTTATCCTACATATCTGGAGTTTGCAGCATATCATATACATTCCAGTAGCTACCTCCAAGAATTTTGCATGGATAGTTTTATTAGGATTTCAGCTCCAAAGCTAATATATTGAAAAGTAACCAAACTATCTTTTTATTAGAATACAATGTGCAAACACAGATGTTCCTTTAATCCTAATTCCATAAATATATATCCTCATGAGACAAGCATCTTAGAAGAGTGTTCCAAATAAAATTAGCTTTTTCCAGCAATTTCTTCTCCCAAAGAATGGTCAGACTATACAGTATACACAGAGAAAAAAAAAGACAAGACAAATTAAAAGCACTCAGCAGCTTACATTAATCAGCTCCCAGTCTAAATGTACAATTAAAACGGAACATTCACATTTGCAAAAACTGAACTGTGAAAATCTATGGGGTTTGTCTCCAAAAGGTTAGTCAAATGTGTGGGGTTTTGGTTGTGGGGGGAGTACTGAGTTCGGTTCAAACCTAGGCCTATTTAGATAGCTTCTCTTTTAGAAGAATTAGTATGGAGACACATACTTGGGACCACCTAGAATTTTGAAAATGGACTATTTAGGATCAGCACTTCTGGACAGAAAAAGATAAACCAACAAAACTGGTAATTGCTTAGCTACTTGGAAATAAAACCAACCAAACAAGAATGATACAGAGCAGAGTATATTGCATGCTATATTGCTGTATCATACCTATTGGGGTGTATTTTTAATAAAATGCAAAGTTGGAAGAACATTATAATTTTGAATATAGGCTGAAGGTGTTTCTTACTACAGAAAGATGAGAGAGGATTTTAATAAGCTAAAAGGATCATGAACAGGCATCAGTTACTAGAACCTGCTATGATTTCCAGGAGTAGAATACTGCTATTAAAAAAAATAATTACTACTACTAAAACATTTGAAATAATGATGGTAGCTAATGACTTTCAAACTTCATTCTCTACTGACAGAGTTCCCTAATGGAAAGCACTTCTCTATTCTCATGATACCTGTCTTTGTAAATTAACTGACTTTAACATAAGAAATTTGGTATACAGGGCTAATTTTGAATCTATTAAGCACTTCAAACTGCAGATATAAAGATATACAATCATTTATCCATGGGAAAATTGTCAGAAATAATGCATATTCACTGGAGCATGAAAATACATGGCTGGAAAGAAGTGAGACTTTCTTGCTTGACATCAAAAATACAGTTTACCAGAAGGCATATAAAAGAGTATGAAATCTTATATATGTTAGCAAATGTGTCTTCCTGATGAAACAACAAACATGTGGGATTTTTTATTTATTTTTTTTCCCATGTACTGGAAAGTTTAAAAACTAAGCATTCTGAGTATATCCAGCTTCAGTTTGGAAAATATTACACAATGTTTTCCATTCCTTTTGAAGAAGAGAACTATTGCAATCAGTACTTGGTTTCAAACTCTAAGCATAAAAAAAGTGTGTGCATATATATATATATATGTGATATATATGCATTCACTCCATGGTGGATGACATAAAGCAAACTGTTCTCAATTAAAGAGAGTTATTTTAAGACTGCATAAATTTCACAGAATAAAAGACAGTCCAAAATTGCTATCTTATAGTTCAAATAATAGAATGATCTGTATGTGACTTCTCCATGGTTACTAAGTATACAAAAGAAAATATGCAAAACAAAGTGTATTAAGTGGGCATTGTTTAGGATATAATCTATGTATATTAAAAATAGCTAAGAATATTAACAAAAATTAATCTAACTTCAGTGACCTTGGGTTTATGAGATCTGCAGAAGTCACAGATCTCAGATGCCTTTCTTAAAGAGGAATAGGGAGGATACCACGCTTATAGATGGCCCATAGACATGCATTTTTAATGGAGAACCAATTTCTGACCTTTATAGTAATTACCAGCTTCAATGAAAAAGCCAATGTTTTCTTAGTTTTAAGTTGTGCTCTAAGAGCTTTCATCACAGCACATTAATGAGAAATCTGGGGCGGGGAACCTTTTTGTCCTGGGTCTGATTGCTCAGCTCAAAGAAGTGTCAATCTACAGCAAGGGCTTTTCAGCATTACTGCAGTGTGATGTAACCTCTTACCTGCACTGAACGCTTGCCCTGTGACTAAAACCATAAGCATGTTTTCAATTACAGATTGAAATTTCTGCTGAAAATAACTTCAATGCCACCTATAAAACAGCATTTAGAATTAATTAATTAGATCTTTTTGTAATAATTCAGAATACATTTGTGGCTTCTTTGAAACAGATTACGAATGCTGAAGGTGATTTGATTCCTGGGATATTTACTGCATGAATATGTGGACTTAATGGGTAGACGTAAGACAAGCAAATAACCAGGAAAGACAAGAGATAAACCTCTCTGAGGTAAACAGCCATAGTAGCAATAAATGCCATGAACAGGAAATAGAAAGATTAATAATAAGATGGATAGGCAGACTTTCTTTACTGTTTTGGTTTTATTGTTATTCTAGATGATAAGACTATATGATTTCTATATTTCTCACTTTAAGAATCTCAACAGAAATGAAGTTTCTGAAACTGGAGAACCAAGCCAATAGGGCCAATAGGTTTGAGTTGTAGCCCAAAGCTTCAACTATCTAAGAGGATGCACTGAGAAGCTTCAACCCAGAGAATTAGAATTTAGCATTAGAAGGAAGAGATGAGTGCTGATGTGCAGATCCACACCATCTCCTACAATTATGACAATGACACCCTTGACTCTGTAACTGACAACAAATTAATGTTGCTGCTACTGTAGCAGAGGCAGGGAGTGGGGAGGAAGGCTGCTTTACTGGAACATGTGGGTGGGGTGAGAAGGCACTTTCTTATGCAGAGACAGAGAGGCACTGGGAAGCAACTGTTGCCTTAGAGGAGGAATGATTACTTACTTTTTCATGGGATATCTGAAGTCAGAAAGGGTACATAAAAGGCTACAGAAAGCATGGTCCTGGTCTGACTTTAAACACAAGAATAAGTAAGGGATTAATACTTGCTCTGTGTTTGTCAAAAGAAGGGAAGAGACTCATCATTTTTGCAGAAATCCCCTTCATCCCCTACCTATATATCCACCAAAGGATAGTGATCCAGGGATGTAGTGTGTTCATGTCCAACCCCAAACAATATATAATCCTGTTGCTTTGGTACTTGCTATCCCAAAGCAGTTACTTTGTCATATGTATAAACCAAACCAGCACCTCACAGCTTTCTAGAGAAAAATACTGTCACACAGTGGAATAAGGTAACCAGCTTGTTATCTAAAGACTTAGGAAAATAATGTAAAGTATCTCACAACAGCTCACTACTGACCAAAACCAAATGCTTTGGTAGGAAGACATTACAAGGCCATGTTGCAGACGTACGATACTCAGAGAATGAGTGATTAAGTTGAAGTCATACCCTAACTTTTCTGTGCACTACTATTCCAAGAGTCTGTGGGGTTCACCTCTCACTTCCCATTTTGAAGATGCATCACATTAGAATTGTAGGAAGGCAACACTTGATCCAATGGGAAGCAACTCACTTCCTACAGAGTTTCTGTAATGATGTGGTAGATCTGGTGTAATAAAACCTAGTTGGATAGGAATGTGTTCTTTAGAAGATGGAGAAAGATGTGGTATTAGTGTAAATCTTCATTAAATCCCAGAAAATGCTGGGGGGTGAGGGGGCTGAAGTAGCTCAGAGTTAATGGAGTTATTTACAATGTCAATAATTGGCACTGTTGTAATGTTCCACATCAACATGTTAACAAGCAGTCACAACAGAAAAGTAACTTTGAATGTGACATGTTGTAAGGAGGAGAATGCCAAACCTCACTCTTAGTCAGGCTTAATAAATGACAGCCAAAGGAAAATTGCTTAATAGGACATTTCTTTGCATAGAAGTCTAACACTTCAGAGAAAAAGCAAATCCTGATGAAGTTACAAAGGGAGTGTAAAATGCCTTCTGAACAACTGGAGTTTTGATATCCTCTTGAAAGAGTGTTACAGAAAACACTTTACATTAGAAAAGAGGTTTATTGAAGCCAAGGGCTTTAACATGTAAATAAACTAAGTTTCCCCTATATGTCCTTCACCTATGAAAAATGCTAGAAATGAGGCTGTGCACAGATTACTGAAAGCTCAAAGAACTGTTAGTGCCTGGTGCATAACCTGTACCTACAGCAAATATTTTACTGGATGTTTTGAGGCAGGGGAACTAGTGCTTCACATTCTGGGTTTGCCTGTGAAATAGGGGCAGATCCAACAAAAGCATGTACGAGATAAAAGATAACAATCATTCATTCTCTTTTTTAACTAATTCATTGTGGGTCATCAGATGAAACTAGCAAATGGCAAAGTCAAAGAAAACAAATGGAGGTCTTTATTCATAGACTGCATAGTTAAATCTTGAAAAATTTCTTACCGCAGTCTGTCAGGACACTACACAGCTGCTATTAGCCAGTGCTGGAGATGGGATGCTGAGTTAGACATATCTTATTTATTGTAGATATCCCCTATCCCCTATTGTATCCTGTATCTCAGTAAATTAGTAGGGGATGAAAAATTTAAGAAAAGCAGTATTGAAATGATAGAATTGCTGAGTACTAGTTACCAGTTAGCTCTAGTCCCAGGTCATATAGCTTCCAGTGCCAGTATCAATTATATAACTTCAGTTAAAGATATCAATTTTTTTTTTTAGATGTATTGAAAATTTGTAATGTATTATAGATACTGGCTTTTCCTACCTGATTTTTCACAGTAGTATTTTATATCTGGGGTGTGTTCATGGAATCATGTTCATCTACTGTTTTCGTAACCCATGGTTTGTTTTTTTTTCATTCTTTAAAATGTCAAATCTCTCATTAAAACATTTTCCCGGTCCTTTTAAAGAAGTTTTTTGTTGTAATAATGCTTATATTAAATCATATTGTATTATATTATATATAAATATATTAAACTCTTTTAAGGGGTGCCTTCCAGTCACCTGATACAGTACTTGAAACTAACAGGAGTTTTTGTACTTTTTTCTGAGGAGCTCTAAGTCCCTTCCAGACTTCAGGAGATACACCACCCGGTTCTAGAATATATTTCTCCTAACCTATCCACCCATTTCAGGATTTTCTCTTCTGTTACTTCAATTCATGGGAGGATCTTTTCTTTTTCAATTTAAAAGAGTAGGTTCAATATCAGTAACCATACAGCTTTTGCCAAGGTAAAGGGAAAAGGAAAAACAGGAATCTGCAATATTGTTCACTTTGTTAAATTTCTTTTTTTGCTCTATGGTAATTTAACAGATGCAGTATCTTTAAATATGTCAGTAGAAAAAAAAACCAAACTTGTGGAAATTAATGTATTAGTTTTCATTTATGCTTTTCAAAAACTGCCTTTCCCCCTCCATGTTACATGGCACTTCACTTACCTCCTTTTCAATAGTCTCTCTTTAAGAACTACAACGCATATCTTTAAGCTCTGCCATTGAATCATGTTTTTCTCGTTTTTGCTTCCTTTTTTTGCGGGTGGAAAGCAGATGCATGTCTTCTGCAACTATCAGGATGTACTCATGGTCTCCATGCTGAGTTAAAAGTTTTAATTTCCTCATCTCTAGCTTTCAGATCATCTTGATTAGCTTCTTCTTTCTAAAGTCCCTTTCTCCAAAGTTTACAGTCAATTTTCAAGAGTGAGAATTCATATGTGAGTCTTCTTGAAAGGGATTTTGAATTTAATTACACTGCAGTCATTATTACCCAGAGGTTTAATGACAACATTATGTAGAATAGCCCTCTGTGTTTCTTCCAACAAATCTGAAAATAATTTCAAAGTATGATGAGTGAGTGAATGAGTGAGGATTACAGTTCAAAAGTCAGTTTTTTATACTAACTAGAAATTCCAGCTCTGACTAGCTTAAGCATTTAAGATCAGAAATTTAAATTATTATATCTGTTTTAATAGACAGTGCTGCTTCCTTTCACTTCTGAACAGTGTTTTTCCTTTTCCTTATCAGAAACCAATTAATGTAACAATTATTTTTGTTGTTTCTCTTTTATGGCCTTGTAGATTTTTAACAATTAAACTTTTGAAACTGTTGTCTGGAACAGTAGTTGTAACTGTACTGTAACTGAAGAAAAAAAATTCAGTGAAGAAATGAATACTAACTGAAAGAGCACTTAAGTTTAATCAAAGATTAACACTATAGAGTCAGTAACACATCTTCATTTACATGTACTCTTTCAAGAAACGATCCATTTCCTGCCAGAGTTGTACCACTTCCGTTAAGAGAATTATTAGGCTTGGATGCTTAGCATAACTTCTCCTTTCATGGTAAGACATTAAGTAGTTTTAGAGAGATAAAACTGTTGGCCAGAGCAGTTTTGTACAAAAATGCTTTAGACAGCAAATTTACTTACCCAGTCTGCTTTTCTGACAGTTATCAGGCACAAAATATTTAATCACAGATGTTAAAGAAAAAATCATAGAGAATATATGTAAAATAGAAACTAGAACTAATAACTGTACTAAAATCTCACAGAAAGCTGCTTCATGTCATGACTCTTTCATGAGCAGTCCTTCCCTAAATTAAGTTCTTGGTTTCCAAAATTTGATCCTCTTTTTCTCTTGCTGTGCAAATGTTCTCCATGGAGTGATTAAGTGGAACATTTTGTATCATTTGGCTTTCCAACATTTGTACTTTGAAAATAACACCTATTTCTGTAACAATTCAATGACCATAAGAAAGTGCCAGACGCCTCCAACTTTAGCTCCATAGAAACTACGTTATTCATTTGCAGTTCCCCTTCATAAAGAAAGTAAATTGTGTACCTCAAAGCTGTAAAGCAGTGACACCCTGGAAGTATGCAGCTACAACACTCATTTTCTTCTTTCTCTCTCTCTCATTTCCTCTCAGAAGTCTGTACACTGAGCCTTTCAATTTCACCTCAGCCCTCAAACCAGCTTGGCACACCACCTTTTAGAAACCAAACTGAAATGTTGTGACACTTTTTCTTTAATGACATTCAATAATATCATTTCATGTGGGTATTTCCCACAACATTTTTTCCTCCCTCTCTTCACAATTAGGAATGGCAAATAAATACACATATTTTTGAACAGTTGTGTGGTGGGGTAGAGAAGGGACGTCTATCTTTAGAACCCTGTTACTCTATGTTCCCAAACTTGCAGCACATGCTCAGCCTAAACATTGAACTGCTGGCTGATCGACCTCTCAGGTTACTCTTATCATACACGTGAATATGAAAATGATTACTTAAATACATTTACACTATGGAGGGAGAGTGGATCTGCATCACCCCACAGTTTTTAATAATTTTTACATCAAATATTTTTCCTTTTAACATTGGAGAGGTAATTTATTGAATGCACATCATGCAAATAGGTTGTTGCTTGGTTTTTTTTTTTTGGTTTGGTGTCATAGCACACATAAATATTTAAAATGCAAATAACATTTTCAGTCAGTTAAATCGCACTCAGATCTGCAGTTCTAAAAGTACAGATGACAGAGGAAGGGTGGTTTTACTTCTCCAAACTATAAAGGAATCTCTTAAAGACCTCTCACTGCTCCTTGTGGGTCTATAGCCCATCACTGTTTCTGTACTTTTACATGTCTGCTTTCGCTGCAGGCTCAAGCCAAATTTCCTCCCTCATCTGACTCCGTGACTGTGTTAGTGATTTAAATGGGACAAAGGCAGAATCTGAGAGCTGGTAGATGACTAGCCATACTTCTGACTGCTGGCCTGCTTTCGGGAGTCCTGGGGCCCTCGACTAGTATTCTCCCAGGCAATGTCCTCGTGCAAGTTGGGGGCTAGCATAGCTAAATAACAGTTTGCAATCTGTATAAATCCAGTAAGCGGTATGGAAAAGGCCACTCTGTTCTGAAGGGGAAAGAATTTAGCTGCATGCACGGAAGCTATGCCATGCCATTTTTCCTGACAGCTAAAGAATGGGCCCTAATCTGTTTTACTTTCTGGTATAGATGTAGCCTGTCTATTTCCACCTACCTGTAAATCCTATCTGCCCTTAAGGCTGACAAAACTGGTCCTTTTACAAACCAACACAAGGCCATGTGATACTGCTTCAAAGACAAAGGTGATGGAGGTAATGAAACAAGGCTACTATGCCTGGATCATTCCATTAAAGACAGGTCCACTCTTAAATCAAGCACATGACCAAGCTTAGTCCTCTACTGCTCCCAAAAGTTCAGCTGACATGAAAACTTGAGCATAGTCTTGTATTCACAGACTGCTGAGAGGAGGTTTAGGATTTCAGTGCAAGTATAGCCCTTTTGTCTGCCAAAAGGTGAGATTCTTTCCAAGCATTCAGTAGGGCTGCTTAGCTGTCTCTGGATGCGATAGGAGAATCCCATTGCAATAATATTTTAACACTGGAGAGATTGTTATGTACAAAATCGTAACTATTTTTAATGAAATGACCATGTTACTCGGTTAATTTTTCCAAGGTGCAAGGAAATCAGTGGATCCCTCAGTTCATGCAGTCGAACTTTCTGAGCCCGGTCACAACTATACAGGGTAACAGCCCCTAAATATACTGCATAATCACTATGATGTCTTGCTATATGTATAGTCAGCAGCTACCACAATGCATCATTAACCTTGGTTCCATGATTTAGGGCTACCTCATTCTTTAAAGCTGTTTTGTCTGAAATTTAAAAGGAGAAAAGAGGTTTCAGCCTGAGTCAAATAAGCAGATAAAGTCTGTCAAGCTCTGAACATATGAAACCAAGACTATTAGCAGCTACTGGATTCATTGCCAGCTCCACTCACATTGAGTGCTAGTAATGAAGAGTGGAGTCAGATTTCATATTCTCTCTTCTGAGACTGCCAGGGACAGTTAGTCCAAAATGTAGGCTAGTAGAGCCACTGGATGAAATATAACACTAGTCTCTTTAAAATGTAAGATCTGGGACATAGAATAATGAGAAGTAGTTGTTACTCCTTGCAAAGAAGTAAAACTGACACTCCCCCTTAACTGTACAGAGGAGCCATTAGTTACAAAGATGCAAACATTTAATTTAACAATAAACTTTATCACTTAATTTTTTCTATTTTAATTATTTTCCCTTTCCCACATCATGCTGATGTAACGTACTGTCTCTACAATAGGGGGGTTCTAAACTCAAATGACAAAAGTTAGTGCATCAATTATTTTTCAGATCAAAAACATCTTCTGTCATAAGACTTTCTATATTTGTAGCCTTGCTATAATACTGTTGGAAAGGCAGTAACTAGATGGCCATTTTCAGTGAAGTTATATGTGTACCAAATAATACAGGGAGATACCTCAACAGAACACTTGCAGTGCTGTGTGAGAAACACCTTCAAAAGTTTTACCAGGAATACCATGAAACTCTTAGCTAGCATTTTTAACTTCTGGGAAGAAGATGATCCCAAAAGCACTACAAAACCAAGGTTTGGTATTTAAACAATTCTGTAATAGAATAGCTTTAAATAGTTAACTCAATGTCTCTACAGGAAACTGTAGAAGTGTGTGTACATATACACGTACATGCATGTTTTTTATATCTATGTGTACAAACACACACACAAAAAAATACATAATACTTGAACGTGAAAAAAGGATTAAGGGATAACATTTTATTTCATCGATGTCTGATGTACCAGAATCAGACTCTGCATGCACACAACTGTTGTATGTGACATGGCATTGCAAATTATATACAGTGTCGAGGGAGAGGAAACAATAGCATTCAAAAGAAGCAAGTCAGAAATTACTGTAAATAAGAAATGGAAAGAAAAGTGATTTGTGTGATCCATTTCAAGGAAATGTGGACTGCTTTAGATGTATTACTTTTAAAATCTCACAGACTGAGAAGCTTGAGATGAACAGGTCTAGTATGATTCAAAACACATCTTACTTAAAAACTAAATCAAAACCCGCTGATCAGAAAAGCATGTACCACGGAGTTAACAGGACCAAATGAAAACGCCTCAAGAAGTGCAATGTGAAGTGGGTACATGGATGTACCTATCCACTCCTGCCTCACAACACACTAAGGCAGGCAAGCCCTTAACGAGCACGTACTGAGCCGGCATAACCAACGAAACTCTTTGCTTTGTGACCTTTCAACGATCGCAAAGGTTGTTTTATCTTCCGGTAAGTTGAGCCTCTTCAACCGCACAAGACGACGGCTCCGTTCGCTGCCCCGCGGCCGGGCCGCGGACGCCGCCTGCTCTCTCCACAGCCCGGTCCCGGTCCCGGTCCCGACGAAGGCCGCGTCAGGAGGTACCCGGGCCGCCTCTCTCCTCGCAGCCCCCTGAGCGCAGCCCGGAGCCAGGCCTGCGCTCGCCAGCCTCCCGGGGCCCCGCCACCCACGCCCCCGTTCTGTGGTGCCCTGGAGCCTGCGTGACCTGAGCGCGTACCGCATGGCCGCGGCGCTGAGCGCTGGCCTGAAGAATGACATACCGACGTGCCCCACTCACGATGGCAGGTCTCCAGCCGCCCCAGCCCAAGGAGGCGGCCGCGCCGCGCCGCGCCGCTCGGATAGGCCGCCGCTGTGGGCCCGCACACACCGCCCGCGCCGTGCCGGGAGGCGGAGGTTCAGGGGGCGGTCAGAGTCCCGCGGAAACCCGCCTCCCCGGTCGGCTCTCGCTCCTCCCTGCCCCGCCGCTCCCTCGGAGAGGGGATACCCTATCCCTAGTCCCCCGTCCGGCTGTCGCCCGCCCCGCGCGAGGTTAAAGCTCTGGTCGGCTGCCTGCTCGCAGAGCGGAGAAGCCAACAGCTGCTCCCCTCGCCCGAGCGCGATGGAACCGGCCACTAACCTGCGGGAAGAGCGCCACCCCCGCCCCCTCAGGTGACTGCCAGCCCCAGCGGTCAATCAGCGCCTTGGCTTTTCTCTAGGCAACCAACTCAGCGCCCTCCCTCACGCGGGGCGGGGGCAGTGGGAGAGGCGGGCGGGAATGTTTACAAACAAGATTGGGGAGTAGAAGGATTGGGGAGAAGTCGGGGGGGCGGAGCCAGCGGTTGGCGCAGCCGGCGATCCAATGAGGGAACGCGCCGCTCGGCGGAAGGGCGGGGGGCGGTGCGTGGAACGTTCTCTGCCCAACAGCCGCTGGCGTTCGCGGGCGCGCGCGCCCAATGAACGCTCGGCG
>WTSP01009228.1:0-21791 GCA_025331215.1 Actenoides lindsayi
AGGAAAAACTTCTTCACTGTGAGAGTGACAGAGCACTGGAACAGGCTGCCCAGAGAGGTTGTGGAGTCTTCTTCTCTAGAGATTTTCCAGACCCACCTGGATCTCTTCCTGTGTGGCCTGCCCTAGGTCTTCCTGCGCTGGCAGGGGGGTTGGTCTTGATGACCTCCAGAGGTCCCTTCCAACCCCTAACATTGTATGATTCTATTATATATTTGGTATCTATTAACATAAGAAAGATTAAAGACAGGGATGGAATCCTAAGGTCTTGATAGACCTACCGCTTCTGCGAAAGGGTTTACACCACCTGGTCTATCATATGGACAGCCAGAAGGCTATGGCAGGGAGGAAAGCTCAGCTTCAGAAGCACAAAGCTTTCTCCATGTATTCCTCCATACAACAATCTTAGCTCAAGGATAGTCAAAATCTGATGCAAAAGTTGTTTTTTTAAGTCAAACAATATTTAACAAATTTGTCTCATGCTCTAGGACATAGTCAGTTATAGATCACAACAGAAATACTTTTTGTCACAGTGTATTCTGTGTATTTTGTAACTTGTCATATTTACAGGCAGTTCTGATCTACAAAATGGAGGAAGGGTTAGCTACAGAAAATTGAAGACCTATGCATAGCACTTACAGCACTTTCTACTGTGATTGCTCTCCTACAGAAGCCAAGTAAACTCTTCATGAGCATAAACACTCAATGTCTAAGTATATTAGAAAGGAATAGTAAGTGAGCTGCATTACTGTATCAAGAAGCACTTAAAACCAAAAAGGTTTACCCTGGGTGGCAACACTATCAATTCCTTTCTTATTTCCTGGTTTACAGAGGAGAAATTGGCTTTTATCTAAGTCAGCTGCATATTTCTCACTCAATGTCTAGGGAAGGTAGTTAGGCTCCAGGATTTCTCACATGTCCTTTTCCTAAGGCATGGCTGGAGGATGGTGCATGGAACATGTTCTCCTGCTCTCTGATCAGGGAGCACATTTGTCTAAGCAAATAGTACAGTGATGAAGGCCTCATTTGGACTCCTGACATGGCTTTGCAACAACACAAGGGCAGTTCATACCAAAATCCATCTGTGATTAGGCAGCTGGATTATATTTTTTCTGACATTTCTGTGTACATATTCTCTGCTAATATTTGGCTGTTATTTCAAAAGGAAAAAACCAAGAGAAATAACTGTTAGCTCTAGGGTGCTTGTTGCTATAAAACAAATAAGCTTTCTTCAAAGTCTGTAAGAGTTTCCACTATAAACAGTAAATAAATATTTCACTATCCTTGAAGCCCTATTGTTCCATTTATCAGAAGCCTTGGGTGTTATGTCTCTCAAGAAAAGATGTAGGAGTTGCGTTTTTGTAACTCCTAGCAATCAAACAAACCAGTATAAGAAAGAGAAAATATAATTCAGCCAGTTATTCTCAAATATACAGTCAGGAATAACAGAATAGTACTTTGCATTTAACCTAGTATTATCCTTGGCATACAATTCAAAGGTTCAAATCTTATACCTAGTCATCAAATAATTAGGAGAACAGCATTCCAGTTAAAATGTTTTCTTTATTGTGTCACCAACCGTATTTGTAAATACAAAGTAGGTGTATATGGGAGTCTCTTTACAAATGTATAAAACAGTATTTGTAATCAAGTACAAGATTGCTTTCAGAGATGCTTCATTAAGAAAGCTTGAATCTGAAAAAGGATGAATAGACATGCAGAAAACCATGCTTTTGTCTAGATTAAAGGCAGGCCACTGACCACTGTTGTCTGCATACTAAATATAATTATTTTTTTTTTGTAATTGTATTTAAATATATACCTTGTTTAAACACATCTATGGTCTAAACCAAATTAAACAAATTATGCAAACAAAATTAGAACAAGTTTCAGAACAAGGTAAACATGGACACCGCTCAAAGCCTTCACTAGGGTTTTTGCCTCCCTAATTAAAGGGAATTACTATTGTTAGCTTTCCCTAAATTCTCATACTCCTTTCAATCACCAGACTAAAGTTCATTATGAAAGCAACTGAAAACTCTTCTTGTTTCAGTAACTAATCATGTTGTGAATAATTCCCTAGGGTAAGTCTGAGGCCCAATAATAGGAGTAACTTATATGAAAACATGCCCAGTGACTTCCCCTGCTGAGACCTACATTGAAAGGCCTTGCCAAGCCAGGAGATAGATTGGATTCCCAGTGCTGTTGCAAAAACAATCGGTTCCTAGGCTTCAGTGTACCAGAACAGCTGAAATATTAAACAGGCATGTGCAAATCCTAATTAATTAAATCTAATGCTTCTGTCAAATGATAGGATTCTCTATAACATGAAGAATTTTTAATAAATACACTAAAATGAAAGTTTATGCTGGAAGAGAATGCATCACTGTGGCATCTTCTGAAATTTTCCCTACATTCTCTTTACTGAAAAGTAATTGCAACCCATTTGTGAGAATATCTACTGAACAGCATTTGCTTCCCAGAAGTCCTGGAATTATGAAATGAATTATCAGTGTTTGCTAGCAGATACTCTGTTGGCCTCTTCCATCCATATTTTCACTGTCGTTTCATATTACTCCACTCTTGCTACGAGTTCTTTACCTCAAGTTATTTTCATCCTGTTAACATCCCTACTTTTCAATTACGCATGCAAATATTCTTTTATAAAGGATATCTGCCACAAAGCACTTTCCATACATCTTTCCATATTAAACAGTTCTGGCCTTTTTTTCATAAATCAATTAATATCTTTCTTTCTTGGAATGACAATAACTTAAAGCAGATCTTCTGACTTTAAATGACTTAAAACCAAGGAGTAGCCTTGTCTCCCAGCTGGTGTCAACTGATATAGTTCCATTCAACTGAAAGGACACAGTTTAGCCCAGCTTTATTGACTTTCCTGAAATTACGCCATTTAACATCATCTGAGACAACAAGCTAAATGAGAATATGATATTGCTTAGAGTCTTTCTAGTTCTTTCTTACTGAAGCTATTGCTTTTGCCACTTTGCAGTGAAAACATTCTTTAAACCTCTTTTATTTCTCTAAGTTTTATTATACATACTGATATATTTTCTTCATTTTTAGGGTCATTGTCATTTCCAAATAGCTTTTTTTTGTCATCATATATATAAATATGCTAGCTATCAGACCTGACAATATATCTTTACTGAAAAGTTTCAAAACCTTAAAGGAAAACTCTTCCTTTTTTTTTTAATGACAGAGTAAGGAAACAACAAAAGAAAAACAAAACTCAAAGAACAACTAAAAAAAGCCTACAAGTAAACTAAGGCGAAGTACGAAGGCTCCTTGCAAGGACAACATGAATGTGCATATTCTGATTATTGGAGTAACCTCAGCTTCAACCCATTTGTGATTCTTATCAGGTCAGACATATTATAGATGCAGAATAGGTATCTTTCTAGTTCTGGCCTAGCTCTAAGATGGGTTTATGAAAAGCACATAAACTAGACACAGATAATCCATGAGGAGACATAACTGGAAGATAAACTGACTTTTCTCATGGAAAGTGGAATTTCTCCAGGTCCACTGATTTCTTACCCACAGCCACACTCCATCTCATGCTAGAGGGTAAAATTACACATGTCATGACAGAAGACATTATGATAAACTAGGAAATACCTTACCACTCACTTTTTCACCTCTGAACCTTCTTGTGCTGTAATGGTAGATAGAAATATATGACAATTTTTTATTTCCATAGCAGCATACAAATTCCTTCAGTCAGTGTAGCCTATGCAGATTCTTGATGCATTTCTGATGGTGAACCACAGATAGCCTAAGAAACATCACTTTGCAACTTCAGTTGTTATATTTTAGTGTATTCTTACATTCATTTGTTGTTTGTATAACTGACTTGAGTTTGATAAAGCATTTGATTTTCCATTTGCATCAACTGAAATTTGTTTTGTGAAAGAAATCATAAAAGAAACATAGCCGAATGCTAAGTTGTGACAATTTCCCATAAGACTCTCCAGCTTACTATTTTTTGCATTCTATTTAACTGTCCACTTGAATTATTTGCTACTTCCTAGACTTTACAACTTTACTTACAGAAAGTATTTATTAAAGGTTAAGTAAGAAAACAATGAAACAAGAAGAAATTTCAATTGGATTAAGACATTCAGAGTACATGTAATTAACATTGAAAGCAAAGGGGGAACATTGGTAATAATTTGAGAGTTACAGTTGGTCTTGGATGATGTTATCTACTTACTTATTTATTAAATAATATGTTATTGCTTTGAAATCTATATAATTCACATAAAAATGTTTGGCTAATAACAACAGAGTCAGTATTAAGCAGGAAATGTAATAACAAGAAATCCAAATAACATACTTGCATGTAACACTATCCTTTTAAATAAGTGGGGATGTGAAGGAAGAATACACAAGTTAGAATCTTCCTAGTTATTCTTTTCAGGCTTCATTTAGTCTATATTTTAATAAGACTAAAAATAATTGATAAAAATCCAAGTTCGAAAGCAGCTAGGCCTTGCAATATGCAGCCAAAAGGAGATCATGCACTTTGACTGTGCTATGGTTTTAGACTTTCAGTTTGGTTTAATATGGAAAAGCATGAACATACAAAGCAGAAAAGGAAAAGCTTCTCTAATAAATGCATTGCAGCTCCTCAAGAGAAGACTGCATGTATCTTGCTTTAGTAAGCTTCCTGAGTGAGATACAGCATAGAGGTAAAAATTAATGAGATCAGTCCCAGAATAACTAAAGGCTAAAGGTCTATTACTTGAGGAACACAAACCTAATAGGTCAGCAACCGTAATGAGTTCCATAGGTGAACCTGGGTGAAATTCAGAGTGGCTGAAACTGGATGTGTACCCTTTCTGCATGCTGAGCCTACATCTAAAGCAGAGCACAACACATAATAGCTACCAGAGGGTAATTCTGTTTCCTCTGTTTCTAGATTGCGTGAAAGAAACCACAGGCTTACAAACTCTTAGGAGCTGAATTAAATCAAAATGTAGCCAAGATACTCAAAGGTAAAGTGAACCTGAACCTTAAGAGTAACAGCTAAGGAAAAGATGGAAGACTCCTACAAATGTAATAGTATGCAACATATTCATAACACATTTACAGAACCGATACCATTTAGTAGTGTTGTCCAAATAGAACCCAATAGGAAGAAATATTTACAGCTGATTCCCTGAATTCATAGATATAGTGAACTAGGCTAATGTTTGCAGTCAGGGAAGATGTGTTGTGCTCTTCATTCAGTGTACGTTTGAGAAAATAGAGTAAAAGCTGGTTAACCTCATCTGTCTCAGTCATACTCTTGCTGCCTGGAAATTAGAAAAAAATACTTCATACTCAGCTGTTAGAAACATGCTTACCTGCATGATATAAGTGCTGAACATCAACACTGTGATCTAAATCAAGCACAGCTGCAAAGTTTTGTTGCTTGCAAGTTATAAATGCAATGCAATTCAATTATTACATGCTGTTCACAGATGTAAATTTAAAAAGCCTAGAAGAGAAAGAAAGTGATGAAAGACTACACAAGGGATAAAAGTAAGCCTTCCTGGAGGTAACTTTAGGGTGATAGGTAACAGAATCCCCCCATTCCCTCTCAGGAAAATACGGCACATTTGACATCTATGACAACTGCCTCAAGAGCTTTGAAAGAGGTTGTGCTACTGGCAATATGAGCCAGATACTGTGTTGTAAATCTGACACAGTCTCCAACTGAATTGCTAGCAATATTAAACCCAAGGTAACATATGACTTTCCATATTAGCCAATGCCTTAATTTTCCTTCAGGACACACAATGAAAAATCATCTAAATTTCAGCTGCAGCATGATACTCTTGTCGGAAATGTATATGAGTAAGACTGGATGATACAGAAAAGTAAGTGAGGCACTGTAATAAGAAGTACATATTTTGTCTGTTAACATATTTATATTTTTTCTTCATTGTTATTTTAGGTTTTGGTGAATCTTTTGTCAGTTTTTAGAATACACAGCTGTCTATAATATAATTTGTGTTTGAATGAATAGCTTTTATTTTTATTTTTCCAAAAGACAATGTAGTTCTGTCTTTGGGCAGATCAGATTTAGTCTATCACAAGAACAGCTGATACCTATACACATCACTGAAACAGGTCAGCTCTTCTTTCTCTTGATAAATAGTTTCTGAGAACACAAATTTGTATTTCCTTCACCAATAATTACTATATGTGTGTTTATTTGTAGTTCCAACTTCTCTTTCTATTTCTAAATGACACTACCTTTGTACTCATAATTTGTTCTGTGAGGCAGGTGAGAAAATCTTGCTGTATGGGATCTTCTACAGACCAGGAAGGCAAAGGCATCTTTCTAGGTGTTCTTGGCTGTCCTTGCTGATGTGAGTTGTTTCATTCTAACATTACATACATAATTTATTTTCCTTTGAGAACAACATAACATTTCACCATTTATAATTCAGAAAGATTTCTTGATATGTACTCCAAGGGTATGAAAGGAAGAGAATACAGGAGGAAATAATTGCAGTGCTAAAGACACTCATGCTTTAACACAGGTATGATTTTTTTTTTCAATGTTCACTTATAAAAATATCATCTAGAAATATGTATTTTAATAGCATGAAGAAACTACAACTACAGCAACAATATTTTTTTTTCTCTTAGTTCTTCACAATTATGCTTGTGGCAATTATAGTTAAAACAGATGTTATAATGTATAAACAGCAAGTACATTTATTGTTCTCATGATAACAAAAAATAAGTCATCCTTTTCATGCTTTGGAATTTCGTGGGTTTTGGTTTTTGTTTGTTTGGTTGGTTTTTTACTTTAAAAGAACATCTGGAAATTAACCAGACAAAAAAAATGTTAGGCTACAGTTCTACACTTCCATTTTTATTCAAAAGAACGAACAGAATAGAGACATGAGGAAAAAAAAAAAGTCTTCTTTCTGTCTTCTTCTTTCAGAGGACTGTGCTTTTACCACAGGCACTAAGGCTCTAACATTCAAAATACATTTGTCCAGCTTTCAAACCTATTTTGCATTCATATGATTTTCTGTCAGAGATGAAGGGAAAGAGTTTTGATTAACCTAAGCCAAGGTACATTCTTCTTACTTTCTTTTCCATCTCTCAGAAGCAGCTTCTCTTGTGTGTTACATTACAAAACAAAGGGCATTGGTGGACTAGTGCCTGCAGAAAAAAGTTTCTCTGAAGATCAGTTGGCACCTGCAGTCTGAGTTTATACATCTAAGGTTTATGTGTAAAATGAGCTCTCCAGCAGAACTTGTTTACAGATTGCATCATAGCGAGACAGTGATTTTAAATTAATGGGGTAATTAAATTCCACTTTTTAAATAAGAGGTATGTCCATATATAGTCAAAAGATTCTTTCAATATCTTTTGTGCTCTACTAATAAAGAAATACATCCACTCCAACGGGAATACAGTGGTAAGAATTCACTGAAATACCTGTACCAAAAAGGAAAATTACAGAGGAATTAACCTAGTCTCTTGAATTAATCACATAGAAGTCTAGCTGCTTTACTACCCTCAAAACCAGAAACTGGTGTAATCATGTAGGAGATACTACATGTGATTTCTATGTGAATCTAACTTTCCGAATGGTAAAGAGTACATGTTACATCTCATATGAAGTCCCTTTCAGGATTTTAATTTTTTGGAGTGATTTTACACTGCAGTGTTTGCCATCAAGAAAGGTATTATCTATGATACAGTAGTTTTCGGTGATGTATTTTTTTAGAAAATAGATGGAATTATTTGCTTTTAACTATGCTGGTGTTTATATGATTCCTTACATCATCTCTTAAAGGCTTTACAGATAGTGGGTTTTTTTATAATGCAAAAATGCGCTGTGAGTATCTGATCAAGTAATTTAAAAAAAAAAAAAAAAGAGAAATGACCTTATAAGAAAATGCGTCAAAACTGTGGACTTCAGTGACTTCAGTAACTCCAGTACAACATAAATTACATTGTTTTCCTGGAGTTTCATTTGAAGACCACAATTTGGTGCAAGTGATCAATTATTATTTTTTTTTACAGTGGTAAAAATATGAATACTATATTGAAATACAGATACTTGCTTAATGCCATTTAGCTCCATGGAAAAAATTATTGAAATAACACTAAAAAGAGATACAATGCTCATAGAGAGGAACTGTAGCCAAATCCTTATTCCAAAGTTCAGACATGAAGCTTGTAAGTCAAGGTTCTTCCTCTGCAGAGCAGAATCACTTTGCAAATATTTAAATTTGTCATTGTCTTTTTGTCTTGAAATCATTATTTTCTTAGTTTAGTTTATTTCTATGGGTAGATTTTTGTGGGGGTTTCATCTGGATTGCCAGAGTTTCCATAATGAACTCTTCCCCTGCAGTTTTCACTGACCTGCTAATATGAGGTAATAGCAATTTTTTACTTCGAAACTTTATTTTATGCTTTTTTCCTTATGTAATTTTTCTTCAAAGAGAAAAATAATACACCAAATGTTAACTTTTGTTTATGATGTTACATGTGTAATGCAAATAAATAGAAATGTTCCCTGTGAGAAAGCACTGACTTTTATCAGGAAAGCTGTATAATTACTGGGGCTATTGTCTTGAAAAAACTCTGATGTTTGAAAAACAATTTTTGTTTTCAAAGGAAGAGAGGTCTAGGTGTCAAAAGATTCAAAACCAAAATAATTTGTAAGCAGCAAAATAAGAATTTTAAAATGAACCAAGATAAACAAGTGCACACGAACAACAGAGAATAAACAAGTGATAAATTGTCAACTTGTTATAATCCTGTTTTATTGTCCATGAGTGATGTTGAAAGGTTAGGTTTTTACTTAATTGTAAAGTAACAGAGCTGATTAGTTATTTTAAGTGCAGTGGACTAGCTGAGAAATAATGACTATAATAATAGAACAAAAAAGGAGCAAATTAGATTGTGTGATCTTAGCAAAGCAAGTTCTGGCAGACTGCTTGACGCTGGTTAACAATGAAGACAATGGAGTGCAATGCAGTAAAAAAAAGGAGCAGCATTCTGATAGCCTGCCTGCCTCCTGAATGTGAGTGTATCAACTGGCAATTAATGCATATGGGTCTGAAAGAAAGTGAAAGAGGCTGAAAAAAAATGTTGTGAAATGGAGGAGAATTAAAGAAATATTAAGAAAATTCTTTGATCCTTCATTAAGGGAATATTCTTTCTGTGTGTTGAACTAAATTTTCTGAGACTGACTACACTGTTCTGGTCCTGTCCAGAGCTTACATGTTAAACACATCTGGAGTACTGCAGTGCATCTGACAGCACACTATCCCTGACATGCCGTATGAGGAAAAGAAAAAGAACCTTCATTGGCTCCTCTGATTTGGACAAGTCAGGGTGTTTCATGAAGCAGACTTATCACATAGTACAGGTGGAATATCAGTGTTAAAATCAGTTTCTTCCCATCTCCTAGGCAGTTTCTACCCTGGAATCTCTATTTTAATAGATTGTTTTGTATCTACCAGCAATATTTGTTCTCTGGTATGCATGGTCATGAAGTTTTAGTTTCCCAAGAAGAATTATTGTTAGAATATTTTATATAATATATTAATATAAAAGAAGATTAGCATGAATCCCTTGATGAATGGAAAGCCAACATCTTACAAGGCTATCTAAATGTTTAATGGGACAGTGATCCAGTGTCTGTCTTTTCTGACAGGACCTGAAGCCTCCTTTGGATGGGGAGGAAGTCCAGGCTTAAAATACTTGAATATGCCAGAAACAGCCCTTGATTCCAGAAGTGCAAAAAGTTTCTTTTGTAAGCCATTAAGTCTGTGTTCTCCATAGGTTTGATGAATTGTCAAACTTTATATAGGTATTGTCTGAATATAAAATTTGCCTCTCGACTTCATTAGGGAGGAAATTTAGGGGTGTCTTGATGTCTCAGCCAAAGGTTTTAAAAGGTCTGCATTACTTTCTGGATGAGGATATGCCCTGGTTTCAGCTGGGATAGAGCTCCTTATCCTTCTTTGTCACTACGATAGTGCCATGGTTTGGATTCAGTATGGGAATTGGTATGAAAAGAATGTTGATAATATACTGATGTTTTTGATAGTTGTTAGGAAATCAAGGACTTTTCAACTTCCCATGTTTGACTAGAGTGTAGGTGCACAAGAAGCTGGGAGGAAAAATAGCCAGGACAGATGATTCAAACTAGCCAAAGGGATATTCCCTACCATAGAACACCATGGTCAGTATACAAACCAGGGGGAGTTGAGCAGGGGTGCAAGTCACTGCTCAGACATCAGTCAGTGAGTAGTGAGCAGTTGCATTGTGCATCACTTGTCTTTTCTTGGGATTTTTTTCTTTCTCTTTTGTTATATTCAGTTTCATTACTATTATTGTTATTATATTTTATTATTGTTATTACATTTTATTATTATTGTTATTATTACATTTGATTTTATTTTAGTTATTAAACTATTCTTATCTCATATACAAGTTTTACATTTTTTCAATTCTCCCACTGGGAGAGTGGAGGAGTGAACAAGTGGCTGCGTGGTTAGTTGCTGGATGAGGTTAAACCATGACAAGAGTCTATGACAAGAGCATGTTGTGGAAACCAGCTGGGCATCAAACATGCTTCTTACTGAAATTCTGTTGGAAGATTAAAAAAACTATGCATTTCATAGTTTCCAATTTGCATTCACACCTTTTAAAAAGTGTTTCTTGGATGACTTCTGCTAAGGAGATGTGTAAGTATAACCTAATTAATTTCAGTGGACACAAGATAAATATTGAGAGTCTTCAACTAGTGTTTGCAGATAATCTTTTTAATTAATACAGCTGTATTTATTTTCAACATATCTAAACTATTCAATTTTATCTTTTCCTCATTTTTATTTCACTTTTTCACAGAACTTAATGTCTTAGGCCTACATGTTGCAGAGTACTTGTACAGCCCACACTTGGCGAGTGATTGTCCTGGACAGACTGGTAAAATGAGATTTTAAGTAGAAATAGTATGTCAGTCTGGATTGAATACTCAAAACTGTCTGAATTCATTTGCCTAAAACTGATTATTTTGAAGAGGGACATGACTGTCAGCAGAATTAGAAAGCAATCAGAATTACAAGGCTTTTGATAGAAAGAAGGAATTAGCCTGATAAGTATAAAACAAGCATGAACTTTCATAACAGAAGAAAGAGACTTCGGAGTGGAAATGTCAGAAGTGAAATCTGATTTGGCACTGCCAGAAATCAGCTCACAGCATCACAGCCCACGCCTAGGCCAGAGAGTACAGCCTCCCTGCCTGATACCAATAGGGTCCTGCCCTGGTGAGTGGCTACACCTCTTGTGTGGTAGGGACAACAACTGGACACATGGAGCTGCAGCTCTCACATCTCCCAGGGGAGGGGTGTGCAAGCTGAACAGTCTCATTTCCAAGAGGCTGCACATTTAATGTCAATCCACATGTTCTGCTAGAGAGAACGTATGCTTGTTACTCTGTGTCTGTGTCTGTATATGCATGCATGTGTGTTTTGATGTGATTAGAACCTTTGGAGATAAATTTTGGATAAGATAAACATGTTTATAAAACATGTGTTTAACATCCTGCCTTTGGTATTGCTGCTATTCTGTTTTATTACCAGTATTGATCCTGTATGTTTAGTTACACTAATTATTGTGTAACTGCCTGTTGCTTACACATCAAGAAACTGTTCCAATCCCAATCTCATTTAAATTACGTGAACTGAGAAGTTATTTTCCTTTGACAAATTCTGACCTGAGATGGACTGGGAAAACTCATTTAGTGATATCACAAAGGTACATTGTTGAGAGAAGATAAGAATTTTGTCCTAAAAAATGAGTCTATTAAAAATGATGATGTTTGCCTTCTGAGCTATTTTTCTAAAAATATATAAGAATATGATTAAAAAAAAAAAAAAGAAAAAAAATAAAGAAAAAAAATTCATCAGCATAATATACCACTGGTCACCATAGTCTTTCCTGTTGACTATAGTGTTTCCTATTGTAGTGCAACTGACGAAAACTACATAGCATAAATTCATGATTCAGCACATTGTTCACAAATGTAAGTTTCTCTGTATGCTGATAAGCAGAAATACCTGGCCCTGTCTCTAGTTCTGTTAGTGATTATGACTCTAGGGAATCTCATTTACATCAAGGTCTATTTTTTTCCTTGTATTAACCTAGGGAGAAATTCTTAAAACAACTTCAGTATTTTTTAATGAGTCACTGAAAAGAGAATCTGCAGTATTACTTCACTTTTTAGCATATCTTTAGAGCCTACTTGTTCATTTACTTTATAGCAGCATGGGGTACACTCACCAAGTGCTGAAAAATCTTTAAAGCTAAGAATAAGTGCCAGATATTCCTGATAGCTCATTATCACCACCTTCAGCATTTCTTTCTTTCCCTCACTTTAATTAGATACTGTTAAATTTCCAGGAGAATTTCACTAAATAGAACCTAGGTTCACTTGAATAAGCCAAGATGACAATATTAATCGCTTAAGTTACCATTTGATTTATACTTGTTGTGTAGAGATACGCAGTTCACTGCTTCATTAATATGTCATAAATATTTGACCCATTATATATAGTCCCAAAACAAAAAAAGAAGCAAGGTAAAATAAATTTCTTGAAGTACTACTTTTGATTGAGTTTTCCTGAGAGCTGTAACACTTCCAAGATATTTGAGCACATAAGAAAGTTTAGCTGTTCAAAACAGTTGTCTGAATCTTTCAGAGTTCCTATCTTGTTTTAAGGTACTAGTTACATCAGCAATTGAATGACAACACAAAAACATTTGTAGGTGTATTTGTAGCAATGCAGGTATTGACTAGAAGCCTCAGCTCTGGATGATGACGAAAGATAAATAATTGTGAGTGAAACAACAGTTTAAGATGTCCAGTCTTCCTGTCCTCTGACCTCTTTTGGCTATATGTGCTTCAGAAAAGCCTGATAGGATACTTTTACAGTATTAGGTCCATGCTTAAGCTGGATCTTAAGGATTCTCCCAGTGCACAAATACAGCCATATATCCTCTTCCTCACTGGATCAAAACTCAAAAGCATAATGGTCATCCATACATCTCTGTGTCCAAAACTTACAAAACTATTTCTATCAGAAATGAGCAAGGATTGTTTGTCTCCTGCATCTTCACCCTGAGGCTGGAGACAACAACTGAAAAAGTCTCTTTGATAAGTGAAATAGTGAACAGCTTCCTATCTGGCTCACCAAATACTTCACTTGACTTTTCTTCCTTGATTTAAATATGTGAATGGAGAAGTACTAGAGGAGAGATTATTTTCTTGAAGTCACCTGAGCAATAGTAGATGAGGCAGTCAAAGCACTTTATGTATCAGTGAAGACCTAGTTTAAAACAAGTCATTCCATCACTTTCTTCATCTTTCTTGGGTACTCAGTATCTACACTGAGTCCCCAAGAATTGCCACCCTCTCTTTTCTACTATATTATTTTATCACCATGCACTGGTCCTGCACACCATCTGTCTTTCTCCCAGGACCTCAGAATACAGCCCTGCCACCAACCCCCCCCAGCCCCCGCCATGGTACCAGTTTATTTATTATCCACAAGCAAGTGTAGTATCTCAGACCAAAGAGACAACCCAGCATAGCCAGTTGCAAAATTCCTGGTTTTTATGATGTTTTTGGTGAAGTTTTCAGTTAATAGACAGACCAAAGTGAAACAAGAGGTGCTACTTCATGGGCTTTCAAAATATGCATTGAGCTAAGTTATCAAGTCCTGTTGTGAATTGCCATAATCTAATCCAGTTGTCACAAAAATATTAATTCTGAAATAGGGCATCCTGAAAAAATCAGAAATGTTAATATGCTCTAATAATTCACTGACAAATGAGCTATTATATATCAAACACAAGCAAATAACAGGTGAAATAAGAAATACTAGCATGTAAATTATTTCTTTGTTTCTGTTGAATTAAAAAACATTACCTGTAATCAGAAATTTAAAGTAGGGAGTGAAGAGTCAGAGGAAAGTTGGACATACTCAGGTTGGCAGGATCTGATGAAATTGTCCCCAGAGCACTGAAGGAACAAGCTGATGCAGTGTCTGAACTGTTAGCAATTAGCACTGAGACTTCTTAGAATAGGAGGAGGGCCCCAGACTGATGCCCACCTTGCTACAACCTCCTTTCAGGTAGTTGTAGAGAGTGATAAGGTTGACCCTGAGTCTTCTTTTCTCCAGGTTAAACGACCCCAGTTCTCACATCTGCTCCTCATAGGACTTATTATCTAGACCCTTCATCAGCTTCATTGCTCTTCTTTGGACACACTCACCTCACCACAAAAAATCCCGTAGTGATATCTCACATGTAATATATGATATTCACAAATATTCCCAGTATTCTAATAATTCCTAGAAGGCATTACCCACCTGCTGGAAAAATACTCTCTGTGCATCTTAAACTAACATTGATGGGTTATATCTGCAAGGGTATTTCACTTGAGATGCTTTACAGAACATACTAATTTTCACACACTTTGTAATATGTATACTTACTGCCACTGGTGTAATTTATATAGACTTTACAGTTCTTCAGAATTCTTTCAGTTGTCAGGTACAGAAAAGACAATGTCACAATGAACATCTGCTAATCAATTCTCAAAATAAAAGTCTTTGCTTATTCCTGTGGCAGTTCTAAATACCCTTTCTAGAGCTATAAATGACAGCTATAAAGGATTAAGGAACTTGTATTTCCATCAGTTCTACAGTAACACATCTTTTGCCAGCCTCTTGGAATAGGCTAAAGGAGGCACCCATAAGCAAAAGTTATCCAATAGTTCTTTTCTGGGCTGTTTTGGGTGCTCTGGGAACAAATACTGATTAAAAACCACACATGAATAATTATGGACATTGAGATGAACAATTTTAGAGTAGAATTTCAAATAGATTTAATCAGTTCTATTGCCAAACCTTATTAGACTATACTTTGGGTAAATAATTAAATACAAGAAAATTTTACATTCTTTGGTACTGAAAGCAGAAGCTACTCTTTCAAATTTAATTGATATCCATTTCATATGTCAAGTACAAATGGATAGAAGACTTACTGTGTGCAAGACAATAATAAATGTATGACGTGACTGTTGAGGTGCTAAGCATTTTTGCTACCAATCCAGTTCTAGAAAGGCCACAAGGTAAAATGATAATTTCTAAAGAAAGACAATTTGGAGAAGAGTAAGTGTATACATGCAATGCCATAAATGTCTGCTTATACTCAGAAGAATATGAGAAATATAATTTATTTGTAGTGATGCAATTCTTTTTTTAAGTTGAGAGATGAAGAAATCAGTGAACAATAATAAAAAAAAAGAGAGCTATATGGCAAATATACAAATAAAAGGAAATATTTATTTCTTACAGCAAACTTCCATCAGAAAATGCAACCTGAGACAGGAGTGTGTTCATAGGGTTCATATAATCTAATTATGTCAGAAGTTGCATCAATAAAGACAACAATATCAAGAATAAAGTCACCATTCCTTCTCATCTTAAAATGATGAATCTTTTACTATTGAGAAATTTACAATTTTGTACTAGCTGCAGCATATGGTACTGTTGCTATCAAGCTATTTAAATATGCTCACTCTGTCAGCTGAAAGAGTTTAACAGTGATTTAATTTCAAGAGCTGCCATCATATTCCGGTAAACTTTTTAAAAAATTAAGTTTCTTGACAGAAAAAAAGCCCTTGAACACTACTACATAGATCTACTACATAGACAATATTATGCATTTCTTTCTATAATTTACTAAATTGTTTTACAGAAGTTTGTTTTCTATTTACAAACATTCCTCCTCCTGGATGATTGACTTAGTGATGTCACAATTCACTGTTTGTACCATCATAATTTCTTCCATGGATATGGCCTGTGGTACCACCAGCACAGACATTTAAGGGAAATGACTCATGAGGAAAATGCCTATGTATCATTTATATATATGTATATATATATGTATATATACTCATACGAGAGATTAGATCAGAGCTATAGCAGATGTAAATAAAAAATAGTGGGTGCAAAAGTTATCACTTACTACAGGAAGAGTATCAGTTACTGTATCTCTGTTTCTGTTGTTGTCAATTTACCCAAGAGTCATCATTGTGATAGGTTTCTGAAGATCTTTATAATTTATTAAGCAAACACCATTGCACTTCCTCGTCTAGTATAAAGGTTGCATAGTACAACCTATACAATTCAGAGCTACTGCAAAAAAAAAAAACCCGTAACAGCTGAAATAAAGGATAGATTCAAAAATAACTGGGATTCTAAAGGGTATCTGCAGGTGAAAAAAGATCAAGGTTTTCTGGAGGGATTCAGCTACAGAATTAGATTTTTTTCCAAGTAATAGTATTTAAGCCTAATTTGAAATCTAAATTCTAATTGACAGTCATGTCAGTGCATTTACCCTCTTAGCTGATCCTGCTTTTGCTAAAAATCTAACAGTATACTCAAGAATAATAGACATTACTATCCTATGCCACAGCTATAAATTGATTTTGGTACTGCTTTTATTTACAACATGCTTTTTTTGGTGATCCCTGGTTTTAATATATGATTAAAATTATTCTGAAAAAAAAATTATTCTACAAGCTTAGCATTTTCAAACATCTAATAGACAATCTATATTCACTGCAAATCAAAACATTTCTCTTCATCTTCGCTTCTTTTTACTGAAGTGAAAAGGCACCAGCCAAACCATATTTAGATTAAAAACAATCTGAAGTCCTAAACAGACCTAAATGTGATTGGTAAGTGATCTTCCTGCCCTTAGCTCTGTATTGTCCTTACTGTATCTGACAATCTGTCTTGCTGCTGAAGAAGGAGTGAAAAAGCAGCTTGGTGGGCACCTGGCAGACAGCCATAGTCAACCCACCACAGGGGTTTCACATTATTGCAGACCAGACTCTATCTCCTCCACAATTGTTTAGAGGTATTCATGAAAATGTCAGTCCTCAGAAGGACTATCTGTCTTTCATTGTCAGTTTTCCTAGTCAAATGGTGAAAACTATATTCATATATAAAAAAATTGTTTGGTTGGTTTGCTTGTTTGGGTTTTTTTTGAGAAGAGAAGGTTACTAGGAGACCTTATTGGTGTCCGTCAATATATACAGGGGGCTTATATGAAAGATGGAAAAAGACTTTTCGAGAGCCTATAGTAACTTGCAGGACAAGATGCAACAGTTATAAACTGAAAAACTGTAGGTTTATATTGAATATAAGGAAGAATTTTTTTATGATGAGGGTGGTGAGACACTGGAACACGTTGTTCAGGGAAGTTTTGGATACCCCATCATTGGAATTGTTCAAGGTCAAATTGGACAGGGCTTTGAGCAACTGGACCTAGTGAAAGACCTCCCTACCCATGATGGGTGTTGGAACTAAATGGTCTTTAAAGGTGCCTTGCAACTTAAATCCTTCTCTGATTCTATGATTAAAGATCGTACCTCGTTCTTGAAAAAAACATAAATAGAAGAATGTCCAAATTTGCTAAATAATTATGCAGATAAATGCCAGCACATCTGTAATTCTAGTGTTGTTTGACTGTTTTGTTTTGCTTTTTTTCTTTTAAATCCAGTGCAGTGTGCAGATTGGGTTTTTTTTTAAGAGTTTTTCTTTAAACAGATGGCAACTTAAATTATATAGCATAAGACTGCTCATGCATGTTACTACAGACTACCCACAGCAAACCTCCCTATAAGCCCAGAGGAACAAAGTTGGAAGACTGTAAAATAAGGTTGACTTAAATATGTGTCACGCTGTGTTCTATAGGAAAACCAAATTCATAAGTCCATCAGAAACAGCACATTGAAAGTACAAAATCTCTTTTTAAATAATCAAAAGCTCCCATTACAAAAATAAAGAGAATTTCTAAAATGGCATTATCTTAAAAATCTATAAAGTCAAGTGGGTCTGTCCAAATGTTTCCTATAATAATTAATTCTCCATAAAAGCATTTTAATCTTACAGGAGTTCACTATTCCAGTGCTGGATGGAGAAAAGTCTTCTCAATGAATGCTTATTTTTATATCAAAGTTAATGGGATGCTTAATGTTCTGCCTAGACTCATTCTCCTACCAATCAGAAACCTAGTTTACATAGCTAGAAAAACAGCAGAAAGTAAATTATATTTTACTTCTATATTTATTAAAATTTTAATCATCCGTCCAATACCAGAAGTGTGGAAAAAAGCATATATGTAATATATTGCTCAATAGTTATAAATTCAAGTAAGGTAGAGCCCATAGATTCTATGCTGAGAAATATAAAATTAAATGGACAGAAGTATAAAATGAAAGGGCTGCATAGACAATATGAATATTTCATTGATATAATTTCATTGAAATGCTATTATCATACTGTCATAAAATAAAAGGACTCTGAATAGATCATTAAACTATGTTAGTGGAAACTGTGAATCCAACCCCCTCCACTGAAAAAAATTAATAAAGTTTGGATATTCATAGTGTTTCTCAGTTTTGACTCCTGGTACTTCGTTTGGTAAAGACAACAGTAAGCTAAGTTTCCACAATTCTTAGGCTCAGATGGTATTTTAAGAGATAGGACCTCTCTTGCATAACCCAACATGTATTTTAATAAAATAGTTATGTAGGAATCACAGACCTAGCAGTGCAGCTCAACTGGTTTTTGAACAGGAGAAAACTCTCCAGAGAAGAGAAGTTATGTACAACACCTACAGTAGAAGCATGTGATATTCTTTGCTCTCTTGCACTGAAGTAACAACTTCAATATTGACAAAGTACAGTGACCAATAAGGCCAAAGTGGCATTTTGTATATGACAATTATTCAACAGCAAAAGCACTGAAGTGAAGAGTTCTACACTGCAATAATATCATAGAATCATACAATATAATGTTAGGGGCTGGAAGGGACCTCTAGAGATTATCAAATCCAATCCACCTGCCAAAGCAGGATCACCTAGGGCATGTTGCATAGGAATGCATCCAGACAGGTTTTGAAAGTCTCTACAGAAGGTGACTCCACAACCTCTATGGACAGCCTGTTCCAGTGCTCCATCACCCTCACAGTAAAGAAGTTCCTCCTCATGTTGAGATGGAACCCTCTATGCTCAAGACTGTTTCATTGTTCCTTGTCCTATTGCTGGTCACTACAGAAGAGAGATTGGTGCCTTCCATTTGGCACCCACCTTTCAGATATTTATGGACATTAATAGCATCCCCTCTCAGTCTTCTCTCAGGACTAAACAGCCCCTGTTCCCTCAGTCTTTCTTCACAGGGGAGATGCTCAAGTCACTTATCCTCGTAGCTCTCCATTGGACTCTTTCCAGTAGATCCCTGTGTCTTAAATTGGGGAGCCCAAAACTAGACGCAATATTCCACATATGGTCTCACTAGTGTAGAGTAGAGGGGGAGGAGAACCTCCCTACACCTGCTGGACAGTGTTTTGTTAATGCACCCCAGGATGCCATTGGCCTTTCTGGCCACAAGGGCGCATTGCTGTCCCATGGATAACTTGCTATCCCCTAGGACTCGAAGGTCTTTCTCTTTTGTGCTGGTGAAACCATCTACATTTTTACTAAATTGTTACCATTTGGGGTGAGACTTAGCCCACGGCAC
Source organism: Actenoides lindsayi (assembly GCA_025331215.1). NCBI lineage: Eukaryota > Metazoa > Chordata > Aves > Coraciiformes > Alcedinidae > Actenoides > Actenoides lindsayi. The sequence goes on from WTSP01009228.1 coordinate 19,650, forward strand.
TTAAATCACTTCAAACACATGTGTAATATGACATAATCTCTTGCAGTATTTCTAGAGTTGCCAGAGGGAGAGCTGCTTGTGCCTGTACACTGCGACATCTCAAACCAAACTGTTTTGATTTTGGTATCTACTGGAATCTAGATACTACCTGTACCTTTGGTTGCTGCCAGAGTCTCCTCTGAATGAAGTCTACTAGCCCTCTCTGAGAAAAAAAACCAAAACCAAACAGGTGTTGTCAGAAGGCCATTCATTCCAGGCCTGGTTAAATTCCTGTCCCAATTTTTAGAGTCTTGTGCTTTCAAATGGTCCTGTGTTCTCATGCCATACCCAGGGCATGAAACAGCCACCAGGTGGCCAGGAGGGTTAGGGCCCACCATCAGTGTGTATGCCATCATCCTCTGGACACAACCACTGTCTGCTTCCCCTGACTCTGGAGAGAATATGAATATCTTCATTTAGGTTTACTTATTATGTTTAGATGAAGAGAGTTGAGTGAGATACAACCTTTTTAAATAGGAAATATACATTCCTGAGAACCTAAAACAATGGGTCAAATTCTTTCCATGTTTCCAGCAAACTAAATGTGTCAAGTTTTCAGATAAGCACTTGTGTAAACCAGGGGAAAAGTTGCAAGGCAAAAGCCGTAAAAACACTCCCTAACTTTAGGTCTTCCATTGACAGCTATTTAGTTGGAAGTGGGCTCAGAGGACCTTTTTGCAACATAATATTTATTTAAAAGCATTCAAGGAGATTCTGTGAATTGCAGATACAGGAGAGAAATTGTTTTGTTTCATCCTCTCAACATAAAAATTATGCTACTTATTCTCACAATGGTTTGCCAGTGTGTGACTTTTTGTGACTGTTAACTGCTGTGATAAGAGCTGAGTAACTTTTTTTCAGGGAATAGTTTATTGCAGAAAATTGGTGAAGAGGATAAATTGTTGATGAACATGTGAAATCAGAGGTTGAATAATTTCACTCAAAAATGTTTTAACAGAAAATGAGCAGCCATAAAACCATAGTATTTATTGCAGTTAAAGACACTTTCATTTCCAAAATTTTGATCAAAGTGGGTTGAGGGCCTAAGCACCACATTTCACAAGTGTATAAAATATTCTGGTTTGTCTTGAATACCTTCTATTATTAAAAAAAAAAATATCATAAGTGATAGAACGAAACAGTCCAAAAGAAGATTTTTAGTGTCCAATTACACATATAATTTTTACCTAGTATGTTTCTGTAGCTTTTCCAATTAAAAAAAAAATTGAGAAGAAATTAAAAAAAAACAGTACAAGAGATAATTACAAAAAGCAGTCATGATTATAGACATTAATACCGATTATGCCTCAGTGTGCAGGTACTGAGCTAGCATACCAATTAGAGCTATACATTGTTACGTCTGTATTGTTAGAAGAAGGTAGGTCATGAAGCAGCCCTGGCCCTGCAGCCAGATATCCTCTGTTGGCTAACATCCATCTGCTAAGGACTATGCCATTCTGAAGCATGCTGGCTTTGTCACCCTGGTGACCTTGGGCTACCATTGGCTTTTTTTGTGTTCCTTATCTCAGGCTCATAAAGTAGAAGAACTACAGAAATAACATGTATCAGTATAATGGCAAAATTTTGGTAGACATGTTTGTTTGGAATGAAAATAGATTTGAATCCAAAAAATCACCTTCACTACACTATTTGGGGTGAATTTACTATTGACTAAAAAAAATAGTCTCAGTTGTAATAAAAACAAAGAAAAATTTTGAAGAGAAAGAGAGGACAGGAAGCATGGGGATGAATGGAAAAAATCTGGACCAGCAGAGGCTAATAGAAAGAAAATGACAAAAAAGGTGAGTGAAAAAGTTAGATGAGGAGGAGAATTAATTGCATACAATATGAATGGAGAGAAAGGCAAGTAAAAATAGAAAACTTAAGTCTACAAGTTGGTATCTGTTGCTCATAATCATGGTAATAGTCAAAGTAGCCTGCAAGAAAAAAAATCTAGTGCATTAGTGAAGTGCAGAGATTACTAAATAAGCAGACAAATAGCTTATGCATTTTCATTTTTTGAAACAGTGGTGTAATGGGTCTGGCTGAGCTGCTTTTCCCCATCCAGCCCTTATGCTGCAGTACTGGGAGCTGGAGGGTGTT
>WTSP01009229.1:0-21401 GCA_025331215.1 Actenoides lindsayi
CCCCCCATCCCCACAGCTGATCTACTGACTCCCTGGATTACTGCTTCGCTGGCTCCTTGGCTCCGACTGTGCTTGCACTCTTGCCCCTGTCAAGCGCTTTTGTTTCCAAGTCAAGTAACAGGCAGCTGCAGCTGCCTGCACTCCCGGGCAGGCCCACGCACGCCCACGCACACCCCGCTGCTGCGCACACCAGGTGTCATGGGCTGACTGCTAAGGAGTGGCGAGTGCCCCGGATGGTCGTGTCACGGCCCTGCCCGTAGCCAGGCCACAGCAGCTGTCCTGCCAAATTTGCAATGGGAGCTCCCCTAGGCACCACACGAATCCCAGGTTGAACATCTTGGGTGTTCTGCTGTGGTCAAACGGAAGAGAAAGGCTTCTAATTTAGGTAGATTTTCTAAGTATGGCAGAGATGCAAATTGCATGCTCATATTTTACATGCTCATGTTTTACATGCTCATATTTTGCATGCCTACTGTGCCCTTTTGCTGAGGAACAGCAGAGAATGATGCAAACTGTGCCATGCAGCAGGGAAGGAGGCAGCAGCCAAGTGGTACTCAGCCCTCATGTTTGCCAGTGTTGTGGGGGTGTTGGCAAAGGGCATCACAGACATACCTTGTCCTCATAAAAGAAACCACAAGATCACAAATAAGGCAGTAAGAACTGGCCTTTCCTAATATTTAAGTCAATTTTTGGGGGATAAAAAAAAATAAATTCCCTGTGGCAGAGTTTCCTGGTAAGCAAAAGGTCTGAATCAGCCCCATTAGCTTTGGAAACTAGCTTTTGCTAAATATGGGCCTCGGCTGTCAGCTGGTGTTAATTGGCATAAACCCACTGAAGTCAATGGAATGACAGTGATTTATACCAGGATGAAGACTTAGAAGATGGATATTTAAAAGGAGGGCTCTTTTCTCTGCTTTCAGTAACTGGACCCACTTGTGGTTACAACCCTGCAGGAGCAGGGCTTTTAGGCTTGATGGGCAGATGTCACTAGGTAGCTAGCCATCTGCAGGTTATCAAATGTACATTGAGAAACTGAAGGCCACTTAAAAAAATTCATCACCCAGGTAAATATTTAGCTGTCTCAATAGTCGCAGTTTTGGATCAGCAACTCATTCATTATTTGCAGAAAAGGATACTTTCTGTGCTCTTATGAAAATGATCAATGATCCTTTAGCATAGAAGACCCATGGGATTAATTTATTTTGTAACCAGCATGTTAAAAAGACTGGTTCAAGCATTTTTAAAAAACTTACAGGAGGGTCAAAACCACACAGGTTTCAGAAGCAGCTTTTTTTGGCCTTTGTTCTTACAATGAGATTTTGAAAGATTCCCTAGAACCCCAGCAGCTATGAATTTTCATGGCATGATACATCATTGTGCCACTGGAATTCATATGCCTTCAGGAGCTCATTTTTGAGGAAACTGAAATTTATTTAAGAAAGTGAACTTTATGTTTACACTACAACAGTTAGTCTACAAGTATTTTGAGTATATAGGGCTACTCTAAATGCACCAACCTGCAGATTAAAGGCTCCCTGAGTATAAATTGTCACAATGCATTGGAAATGATTCACAAATGGAGGAGTCCCTAAGTGTGCATTGACTCACTACACCATAACGTCTCCTACAGAGATTTTACAGCACCGTATGCCAATGATCCATGGATTAAGGACTCCCTAAGTGCACATTGACACGATAGACTGGAGCTGTTTGGTCTATCGTGTCAATGATCCGGGGATAATGACAGTGTCTTGTGCAGATCCACTGAGACCTGAGTTGTTGTGGTTCCTAATGGAAGAGCCAGCATTGTCCCACTTAAGTCATATTGACCTTTTTGGGTGCTACAGGAACATGGACAATGATCTCATCCTTCATATCAATTGAGGAATGTCTTCAGCATTGCAGTTCTTGTAGCCTGGGTGGCTTCTGTTTGTGCATGTACATGCATATACACGTTCATCTAAAAAGCAGTGGACAAGTGCATTTTTATACATTTTAAATGCTTATACCTTTCTCCATGCATAGCAGGACTCTCACACTAAAATTTCATCACTGTCATCAAGGGCACCAAGGCTCAAACGGAGATAGAGTCATTCCAGATACAGAACAATCTTCCTGTGTAAAAGACAAAAGCACTCCCCAGTACAGAGCAGGATGGGAAGGGGAAATTAAGACCCAAACCGTAATAATACCTATTTATTCTGTGACTTGCATCTCAAAAAATGCTACTCTGACAGTTGTAAACCTCCCCTTGAACAGATGGGGAAACTGGGATGCAATGAGCTTAAATGATTTGGTAAACCTGTAACCACAGTGCAGCTGGGACCAAAACACAGTCTTCTCAAATATGTCTCAAACCCAACAGCAGTGGTTTAACAGGTTGAAGATAAGACTGTGTAGTCCTTGTGCCCTATCTGTGAAGACTATGCAAAAGAAGACTGGAATGCCTTCAGAGACAGGTAAGAAGACAGTGTTAGGGAGTGTTTATCCTCCAGAAACTGTCTGTTGTTTGCAGCATTCTGGGTCACCACTCTCACCTTCAGCTACTCAAGCTTTAGAATTGTTAGGACTGAGGAAAAATTAAAATGGAAAAAAAAAAAACAGGTTGCAAATGCAACTCCAGGAGAGGGGGAATCAAAGAAAAAATACAATAGACTGCAGCAAAATATTGTCTCAGAACCATTATTATCTGTCTACCTCACATGGATGATTCTACCTGATCCCACCCAAAAAACAGAACTGCTGGCCATGCAGCTGAAATGAATCTGATACCTAAGCCATACTTTTTGTTTGGAATTTCCCTTCTGAACCTGCTAAAGCAGGTATTTCAAAGGAGATTTCTGAGTTGTCTTTGCATTTTAAATCTTGGATTTTTTTCTTCTGCAGAAGAAGGAATGACACAGGTGACTGATAGAAAAAGGCCAGGACAAACACTGCACATGTGATGGCAGTATGAGGAGAAAATGGAAAAGAAGCAAGTCTGGAAAAGGGCAGCTGCCACAGACACCTTGAGTGCTGTTTCTGTAGAAAGAAACATGGGCACACTTTCAGTACACAGAAGGAGCAACTTGAGCAAATTGTAAGAAAGACACTCTTTATGTCGCAGTAAGACATAATTTCTGGTTGCTATAATCTCTCTGCCTTTTCCTATGAGTTTCAGCAAGAGTCAAACTCATTTCTATAATAGGATGAATTGGAAGGCATACACTACAAAATTAAATGAGGTGAAGTTGGCACAGGACAGGATTATAAATATCAACAACTGCATCCAGGATTAGAGTAACGAGGTTGATGCACCATTTATACAGAATGTCGTGAGGGTGTATCATGGCAGAACAACTAAGCACAACAGCTTTTTGTCCCAAGTAGTAAGACTTGAAGGATCTTCAAACTAACATTCACCAGATATCCATCGATCTAAACCTACAACTTTTGGATTAAGCTATTTAATGTTTTATTTGGCCTGGCCACAGCTCCACCTGAAGTCTCTAGAAGATGCTAGGCTCTACAGTACATTTCTAAAATTAATTTCTAAAACAACTACTGCCAAAGAAAATTATCTGTATGCATGCAAGCCAATCTTTTCTTCAGATTGTAGTCATTCACACTTGTTTCCCTGTTTTTCTTGTAAGAGGAGTACCAAGGGAAAGTTCCACCGAAACAGCAATTGCTAAGTGCAGAGCACTTGCATCTGTTAATGTACTCTTCTGTTTTTGACTAGGATAGAGTTAATTTTCTTCCTAGTAGCTGGTACAGGGCTGTGTTTTGGATTTAGTATGAGAGTAATGTTGATAACACACTGATGTTTTAGCTGTTGCAAAGTGTCATTTATCCTAAGCCAAAAACTTTTCAGTTTCCCATGCTCTGCCAGCAAGGAGGTGCACAAGAAGCTGGGATGGAGCAAAGCCAGAACAGCTGACCCAAATCAGCCAAAAGTATATTCCATACCATAGGACATCATGTTCAGTATATAAACTGGGGGAAGCTGGCTAGGAGGGGTTGATCACTTCTCAGGAACTGGCTGGGCATTGGTAAGCAGGTGGTGAGAGATTGCAGTACTGAATCACAGAATCACAGAAAGGTAGTGGTTGGAAGGGACCTCTGGGGATCACCTAGTCCAATCCCCCTGATGAAAGAGGTTCATCTAGATCAGGTTGCACATGAACACAAATAGATGGGTTTTGAAAGTCTCTAGAGAAGGAGACTCCACACCCTCTCTGGGCAGCCTGTTGCAGTGCTCTGTCACCCTCACAGTAAAGAAGTTTTTCGTTATGCTTAGGTGGAACTTCCTGTGTTCCAGTTTGTGACCATTGCTTCTTGTCCTATCACTGGCACCACTGAAAAGGGACTGCCCCCATCCTCTTGACACCCACCCTTCAGTTTACAAGCATTGATAAGATGCCATCTCAGTCTTCTCTTCTTCAGCCTAAACAGCCCCATATCTCTCAGGCTTTCCACATAACAGAGGTGGTCCAGTCCCCTTATCATCTTTGTAGCCCTTTGTTGGACTCACTCCAGGAGATCCCTGTCTCTCTTCAAGTGGGAAGCCCGGAACTGGACACAGTACTCCAGATGTGGCCTCATTAGGGCAGACTTAAGTGGGAGAATCACTTGTGCATGTGACACATTGTGCTTTGCTTGTCTTTTCTTGGGTTTTATTTCTTTTTATTGTCTTCCTTTTCATTATTATTATTATATATTTTATATTATTATTATTATATTTTATATAATTTATTAAACTGTTCTTATCTCAGTGCATGAGTTTTACTTTTTTTTCCAATTTTCCTCCCCATCCCACCAGGGTGGGATCCCTGGTGGGATGGGGGGGAGTAAATGAGCAGCCATGTGGTGCTCAGTTGCTGGATGGGGTTAAGCCGCAACATGCATTTGGAGTGGGCCAGATATTATTTATCACTTGTAGGTAGATTTGTTTTTAGAATTGGAATATCTGTTGGAGAGCTTGATTTTTAAATAAATAAAGATGATATTGAAGGTTCCAGATGATTGAAGAAGAAAATATGAAATTTTAAATATACAATTAAAATTGGAGTCCCATGAACCTCCACAGAGCTCACTCAGAAGAAACTCTGAATACATTTAATTGAAAAAGAGAGAAAATCTTTGACTGTGATTATGATTTAAATGAATACATTATACATTGGCAGCTGGGCCCTTTGGTGAAAGGGTGCTTAAAGTTGCAATATATTGGCTTCTCAGGTCCGCTGATGTTCATTATAAAAACTTCCATTGTAATATACTATTTTGTGGAATGTTTAAATTCCTTGACTTACAACAGTCAAGAGAAAAAGTGCATATTAACATTATTAAGACTATTTCCATCTTGTGCATAGTTTTACCTTCATAGAAAGCAAAGCCTGACCTCATTTTATCTTCAGAGGTAAAAACCTTTCTGTTTATATTCCTGGAATGACAAAATTAATGATGTTAGCCATTTTATTGGAAGATATCACTTTATTTATAGCACACATACCAGCACTTTAATCATGTTCAAGAAGATTGGGAATGTCTGATCAATTGCTGTATTTTTTAATGTATGAGTTAAGTGTTTCCCCTTCCCAGAATTTTACTAGCCGATATCCATGAGTGAGCTTCTCCAATCTTCCCATACCTAGAAGCTCCCTCTCTGTGAAGGTCTGATAATTTTTGGTGACAAGAGTGGATTGAGAAACAGAAATTAATGGCAAATACTCAGTACATTAAAAATTCAAGAAATACAAAACACAAAAAATTGTTAGACCAATCAGAAGTTCAACAAACTTCTCTCTCTGGCACAGAAAGTCAACTAATAGATGGTATTTAATGCTAAGGGAATCACCATCCCATTAGCTCCTGCTTGGACAGCAAAGTACAGCCATAGCAGGAAATCAGGTTACTGGGTGACCTGTTTTGGGGTGCCGACAGACACTCAACACAGTTTGCAGCAGGCAGAAGTAGAGGGGACACTTCCTAAAGAGTTACTGGGAATACAGAACAATACAGAAGAACTGGGTAATAAACTTCCAAAATGGGAAAACCTGATTCGAGGTGACATAAACTGCATTTCTTTATTATTAGTGCAAACATCCCTAGCATGTTTTGTATGCATATATACTGTGAATTCACCCATCTTGATAATTTTAAAGATGTTTTCTGCTCAAGAACTTTCCTTCCACGAATCTTAGCTCCATTTTTAGCCAATGCCCATTTTTAGCCAACCTCCCTCTTGACTCCTTCCCTCAAAAACATGTGCATCATGACATTGAAATACTAAAAAGTAAAAACCAAAAGAACTCACAGCCAAGCTTTGCTGTCTTTCACTGCTGGTGAAAGGAAGGAAATATCCTAAAGTGTAAGTAATAGTTAGTTAAAACACATTCTCTAGACAGCCTTGTTTTGAAGACATAAAGAGACAAGAACTCTTACACTGTCCACAGTGTTTACTACTTAAAAAGTAATTGTATAATAGTTTTGATAAGCTAACCAGAATGAGCTTCTTATATGTCTTGTTCTGAGGCATTCTTGCCAGTCTCTAGTATATATGGAAATGTACTAAAAATCTCACCCAAACTGACTGAACTCCAAGGAGTCACTGTTGTTAAGTTCAATGAGACTGGGTTAAAACACAACAAATGGTACCTGTTTCTGTTAAGAAAGGTGAAGACCCAGGGTAGCAGGAAGACACAGCTCTAAATTTCTGTTTTCTCCCCAGGCATCTGAATTTTCTTTTTTTTCTTTTTTTTTTTTTAGCTGTTGATAGTTATCTGTGCTATGGCTACCTGAGCAGGTAGTGCTGCCCAAGAGGAGTGGATGTGCAAGATAAAACAGTCAGTGCTGAGGACCTTACACAAACATTTTATGCTATTTGGGGTTTTAATTAGGATGTCCTGTTCCTGTTCAACATCTTTATCAATGATCTTGATGACAGGACAGAATGCCTTCTCATCAAGTTTGCTGATGACACGATTGGACAGACTAGAGAGCTGGGCAAAGAGGAACCTAATGAGGTTTAACAAGAGCAAGTGCAGAGTCCTGCACCTGGGAAGGAACAATAAAATACACCAATACAGGTTAGGAGGAGATCTGCTAGAGAATTGCTCCATGAAAAAAGGACTCTGGAGTCCTGATAGACAACAAGGTATCCATGGGACAACAATGTGCCCTTGTGACCAAGAAGGCCAATGGTATCCTGGGGTGCATTAAGAAGAGTGTGTCCAGCAGATCAAGAGAGGTTCTCCTCCCTCTCTACTCTGCCGTAATGAGACCTCACCTGGAGTATTGCATCCAGTTCTGGGCTCCCTAGTTCAAGAGAGACAGACTCAAGAGAGTCCAACAGAGGGTTACGAGGATGATTAAGGGACTGGAACACCTGCCTTATGAGGAAAGGCTGAGAGCCTGGGGCTTTTTAGCCTGGATAGGAGAAGACTGAGAGGGGATCTAATTAATGTCTATAAATATATAAGGACTGGGTGTCAAAAAGGCAGGGACAACCTCTTATCCCTTGTGCATGGTGATAGGATGAGGGGCAATGGATCCAAGCTAGAGTACAGGAAGTTCCACCTCAACATAAGGAAGAACTTCTTTACTGTAAGAGTTGTAGAGCATTGGAATAGACTCCCCAGAGAGGCTGTGGAGTCTCCTTCTCTGGAGACTTTCAGGACCTGTCTGGATGCATTTCTGTGTGATCTGCTCTAGTTTTGTCCTGCGCTGGCAGAGGGATTGGACTCAATGATCTTCAGAGGTCCCTTCCAACCCTGAACATTCTGTGGTGATTTTGGTTCACTTGCCAGTGGTGTAAGCACCAAATAATGAGGATAATGTGGCACTTCTACATCCATTGCCAGTAGATCACCAGAATGTGCAGAAGACACTTAACTCTCTCTGCTTTGACAGCTGAGCTCTGGAACCTTTCTGCAGTGTCTTAGGACATTAAGGCCCACAGCCCTGCACTGCCTGCTCCTTCCTTCATGGCTGGCAGATGACTGGAAGCAAAATACTGCTGAGTGATACCTGCCCAGTGAGCCCAGATGGGAACTCTGATATCCCATGTGTTAAAATAGTGGTGTGTGAATTCACCACTGGTTCTCCTGCTCTGAGGTGTTGTGAAGAAGCAGCAAGAGGGTCATAAGATCTCATATAGCCTAAATTCTCGATTATTCCTGTGTTAAAAGGCAGTCACTTGGAGCCTTAAGTAAGGCTTTGAATTTGGGTAAAGTGCTGTCATTATTTCCAGGGGAGCTGATATAAGAGTTCAGGGTGGAACAGGACCATAGGTCCACACTAAGTTACACTTTTGTTTTTTTTCTCCCAGAGTGATTGCTCTGATGTTTCCTGTCCTTATTTCCACCCTTTTTATTAGGCTTGCTTACAAAGCTGTTCAGTCTCACTGGTTCTCCAATAACCAGGGGAACCTCAGAGTACATAGCAAAAAACGCACCAAAATAAAATAGAGTAGGCTTCTAATTTAACAAGAAAAGTTAAGGGGTTTAGCGAACTTTAGAGACAGTACATTCTGTAGACAAAGTTATCACAGTGCATGTGGCTGACAAGTAATGTACAAATGAGATGCCTAATGTAGGCTAAACCTATAGCTTTCCACACTCAGAAGTGTTCAAAAAAGCTCTAGGGTCTGTTTATCTTGGAGTAGGAATGATTGATTGCAATGGGATTTGAAAATGCACTGTACTATTTTACTGGCTAGGAATTAATCTGTGCATTATTAGAACTGGGCAGTCAGAACAATGGGTTAAATTGCTCCTTGAATATTAATTCTGTTTAAATTAGGCAAATATACTACCACATTACAGTAGACATCTGAGAGAGAGATGCCTTGCTCAGAACTGGGTTTGTGTACAAGAGGTAACAGTCCTAACCAAAGTCCAGGGCACAGGAACACCCCTGCAGGGGCTTCTTCTGTAGCCATGCCTTGGGTCTACCTCAGGAGCACCGTTATTAGTGAGCTGCAAGGCCACAGACATGATTCAAGGGCTCGAACCCGTCTGCTGTGAGGCTAGGATGAGAGATTTGGGATCATTCAGCCTGGAGAAGAGAAGGCTCCAGGGAGACCTTATAGTGGCCTTTCCATACTTCAAAGGGCCTGTCGGAAAGATGGGAATAGACTTTTTAGCATGGCCTGTTGTGACAGGACAAGGGGTGATGATTTTAAACTAAAAGAGGGAGATTTAGGCTGGAGAGAAGGAAGAAAGTTTTCACACTGGGTGTGTTGAGAGCCTGGCCCAGGTTGCCCAGAGGTGGTAGAAGCCCCATCCCTGGAACCATTGCAGGTAAGGTTGGCTGGGGCTCTTGAGAAACCTGCTCTAGTTGCAGATGTCCCTGCTCACTGCAGAGATGTTGGACTAGATGACCTTGAAAGATCCCTTCCAACCCAGACTCTTCCATGATTCTGTGACAGACACTTGTCCGAGCAATTGAGTTGTCTCCTATTATGTATTGAAGCCTCTAAGTGTCATATTTGATGAAGTATTACAGGGATGGAGAAAAAGACAGACATCCAAAAGCTACAAAATAGGCTTCATTTCCTTAGGCAGTTGAGCTAAATATGGTACTGAGTAGTACCTGAAAGTGAACATTTGAGCTACCCAAATGTTTCATTGCTTGGCAATTAGTTAGAGAAGAAAAGTAACTGGCTCTACAAGTCGTTGTGAGCAGCTTCAAAACTGTGGTCAATTTGCAGTGACAGACTTGAAAAGGATTGTTCTATATTTTTTCCACACACTAACTTACTGACAAAATTGACTTCTGACAAAATACAGGTATGTCAATAGCATCTCCAAAATGGATGTGTCTCCAGACAACTAGATGGAGAATATTAATGTTTAGGGTGAAATTAAACCAAGATAACAACTCCTAGTCTTGATAGGACAGGGTGATCTAATAGTAAGGACTCTTTTATTTCCAGATTCATGAGTCAGTCTTCCCATAAGCACATATGTATAATTTTAGAATTTAATGGGCAATAACTGTTCTCTTGAATTGTCCCCGAAAGCTCGCTCAGTTAGAATGGTAATTATCTGGAAAAAATGAGTCTGTGTGTGCTACAGTATAGGAGAAAAAAAAAAAATATGAAAATGTGGCATGAACACTGCAATATAAAGTCTGTCCTTCATATAGGACCGCAGAGAAGTTTCAGCTGCTGCCTGTTTCAACTCCTCTCTTTCTCCTGGCCATAGACTCTACCCCAGGTGGACACACCCCAGTTCCAACACTGTGAGCTAAGCTGAAGACGTGGCAGCCGGTGGCTCGTGCCTGCGTTGTAAGGCTCAGCTGGATCAAATTCTTCATCTCACCGCATTATGAGAGGTACTTGCTAGTGTCTTGTTCCATTAGGACAGGACTATTAAAATGCAGAAGGGATTTCTGCGGGGCTATAACTCCATGGCTGGCCAGGACACAGCGATGGGATTTATTAGTATGCAATGTACAATAAGTAGCAATCAATACTTCAGTCTTGGCACAGTTTAGCTCTGCAGAACGGTCTGTAGATAGAGTTCATGCCAAATAACAGCACAGGATTTAGTGCAGTACAGATGTATCTGGAATATTTGAATAAAAAAAAAAGGAGGGGTTATGGAAAACATTTGGCAGTTTCTGGAGCATGCAGCAAATGTCACATTATATACCATCTATAACTGTATAGCTGAGCATGTGTAATGTACTAAAAAGATGTTGCATCTGTGTCCTATAAGAAATTTCATCTCCTGTAAAATTGTGCCTATTTTTCAGATTTCTAATTGAGCCAGACTTGTTTGGTTTGAAAATAAAATCACATTTTTGCTAAGCTTGACTTAATATCCCCGAGATAAGATATAAAACTTAAACTCTTTGCAACAAGGTCTATAGTCTTCAATTAAAAATGTTCTTCCTAGGACAGGGGAAAACTGATTTCTGGATGCTGGATCCAGATGCTTTCAACTGTGGCAGCAGCAGAAGTCTTTTATTCCCATTAACTCATTTTCAGATGAGGCAGCATTTCAAGAACTGCCACGAATCATGGTGAAATCACCTCCTCAGCTCAGTAATTAAGCTAATGCAACACACAAAACACACGTTAGAGCTAAAACTTGGCTTATCCCTTAGTGTAGCACTTAAAAGGGCTTCTGTATTGAAGAGAAACAGTATTGTGCTTCCCATTAAGCTCCTGGGGTCCCTTAGTGGTATGGACAATTGTGAAGAGATCCACCTCGGGGAGGAAAAAATACTTTCCCCTGAGCCATTAGGGATTGAAGAAGACTCTGCTGAACATCACTTCAATCAAACTTGAAATACACTTGATTTCCTCCCTCTTTTCAAGGTTGTGAGCAACAGTATAGTAAGTAATGCTGTAAAATCCCAAATAAATGTACAAATAGAAACTTGACAAGAGGACTTGTAGAATCATAGAATGCCTTGGGTTGGAAGGGACCTCTAACGGCCATTTAGTCCAAACCCCCTGTACTGAGCAGGGACATCCTTAACTAGATCAGGTTGCTCAGAGACTCATCACACCTGACCTAGAATGTTTCCAGGGATGGGGCCTTCACCACCTCTCTGGGCAACCTGTTCCAGTGTTCTACCACCCAGAAGTAAAGAACTTTCCTGATGTCCAACCTAAGTCTACCCTTCTCTGGTTTAAAACCATTTTCTCTCATCCTACTGCTACACATCCTGTAAGCAGTTCCTCCCCAGCTTTCTTGTAAGCCCCAAGGAAATCTCTTATTTACCAAATTCTGTTACACCCAGTCAGATTCATCTGAATAAAGCCAATCCTTTCCACACCAGACCATTGCTGAATGCTAACAACAGGGTCCCTGCAAAAAAATGTGGTATCACATGTCCCCTTCTTTGACATAGTGCAGCCTAAAATGTGTGACACTCACCCTTGCATCACTGCATATATGTGAACAGGAAGGCTACAGGATCTCTAAGGCTTTTCAGCCCCTCTGTGAGAGTCACTGGGACTTTGGCAAAATATTAACATCTGAAAGAAGAGAGACTGGTGACACGTCTACACTGGAAAGGCACTGAAGAGCAGTAGATCACTGCCAAAAGTGCTGTAGAGTGGTTTCTGACTGCTCTACAAAGCTTAAAAGTAGGCTTGTATTTCTGTGACATGCTATGAAGGTGATAACAGTGTGGGGGTGGTATGTTGGATCGTCTGTTTTCTCACTCATTGCAAAATTGTTGTGTCAAAAGGACTATTGGGCAGTTATCTGCTCCATAGGAAGTGAAGTGGTGCTGCTGCTCTAACTAGTGTGGGCAGATATGGTGGACTTTTAAGTGAAATTGGACTTTGGTCCAACATGGGTCTTTCTCTTGATCTTATATTATAGAATCATAAAATCATGGAATCATAGAACCGTTTTGGTTGGAAGAGACCTGTAGGATCATCGAGTCCAACCGTTAACCCAGCACTGCCAGGGCACCACTAACCCATGTCCCTCAGCACCACATCTCCACGGCTTTTCAATCCCTTCAGGTATGGGGTCTCCACCAATGCCCTGGGCAGCCTGCGTAGGGACTTGACAACCCTTTTGGGGAAGAAATTGTTCCTAATGTCCACCCTGGTGCAACTTGAGGCTGTCTCCTCTTGTCCTGTTGCTTGTTCCTTGGGAGAATAGACTTAACCCACCTGGCTTCAGCTTCCCTTCAGGGAGTTATCGATACCCAGGAGGTCTCCCCTGAGCCTCCTTTTCTCCAGTCCTAAAAAACCCCTCTTCTCTCATAAGACTTATTTTCTAGACCCTTTGCAGTTTCTAATGTCCAACCATTTCCAGTATCCATGTAGTGTTGGATTCCTATGAGTGCAAAGACTGCCAAGAACCAAAAGCCCCTTGGAATGTTTCTTCATGGTTAAGTGCCTACAGTCTATTTTCCTTCTGGCTGACCAGCAGCACATGTAGTATAGTGTCTGGAACACCCAATGCCAAACTAGTCACCCCATTCAGTTTAAGGATGGTTTTTCCTTCTACCACCACAAAAGTATGGATAGACATTCCAACTTCAGTGCTTGTAAACTAGCCTCGTATTTGATGTATCATCTATTACAGTATTTACAGAAGGTTATGTTGCATGATGGGTTGTGTTCTGGTTTATGTCATGGTTTTATAGCTGTATAAAAGCCAATGAAGGGCATATAAAAATAGTTGGAAATTCAAACTCTAAAGCAAATTGCTGATTAAAGAAGATGGCTGAATTATTTCTTATATAGTAAGTCAGCAGTGTAGGTGAGTGACTTTATGGAAATCTAGGAAACTGCTGGTCTTTGGCTGTCAATATATATACTTGTTAAACTTCAGTGTGCAGAGCTGGCTTTGCTTCTTGGAGTGTTTATTCTGTCTCAAAATATTTTCTCTTGAAAGCCCTGTAATAAATACATACATGCTTTTGATCTTTCTATTAGATATTATTGATACCAATATTCCTGGAATATGTTCTCATGGTTGTGATGTCTTATCTAACAGTGAACAAAACTTTCATTGCTTTTCCTGGATGAAATTAAGGAACAGCCACATTGCCTGGACATGTTCCATTTCCCCATGTTATCTTATGGCAAGCCATTACTACAGACAGTTTTAAATCAAAATGTCTGGGATGACATATAATCTAAGGGTGCCTCTGGAACTCCAGTAATGTTGAGACAGGGACTGTTTCTGATTAGAAAAGAGAGAAGCATTGCAACATGCACAGATGGAGTGCAATATAGAATAGGTGGAAAAGGGAAAAGACTTAAAGTGTTAAGAATGTCATCAAGTCATAGACTGGTTTGGGTTGGAAGGGACCTTTCAAGGTCATCTAGTGCAACATCCCCGCAAGAAGCAGGGACATCTGCAACTAGAGCAGGTAGCTCAGAGCCTCAGCCAACCTCACCTGGGATAGTTCCAGGGATGGGGCAGCAACCATCTCTCTGGACAACCTGGGCCAGGGTCTCACCACCCTCAGTGGAAAAATGTCTTCCTTCACTCTAGTCTAAATCTCCCCTCTTTTAGTTTAAAATCATCACCTCTTGTCCTGTCCCAACAGACCCTGCTAAAAATGTCGTCTTCATTTTTCCAATGGGCCCATTGAAGTCCTGAAAGGCTGCAATAAGGTCTTCCTGGAGCCTTCTCTTCTCAAGGCTGAACACCCCCAACTCTTCTCAGCCTGGCCTCCCAGCAGAGGAGTTCTAGCTCTCAGATTACTTTTGTGGCCTTCTCTGGGCCCACTCCAACTGGTTCATGTCCAACAGGTGCTCTGGACCTGCTCCAACAGGTTCATATACAAATATTCATTTATGTGTATATGTGCACACATACAAATACACACATATACATCCTGTGTGTTTGATCATGTACCAGCAAGAATTTGATAGCACCCTCTCATTTTCATATAAAAAACCTTCCAAGGCTTAGCAGTCCCTCTTAGTCCTAATCCTGTTATTAATTAGTTGAGGGCTTTTCTGGTATGAGTATGTGAACTGGTTCTGCACGGTACTTGTGAAAGAAGATGACCAAGTATTAGCAGGAAAGTGATGGTTATTTTCACCATTAGTAATGAGTGATAAGACTGGTGTAACTGATAAGGTGAAGGAAGGCAGGAGGATGGGTCAGTAAATAGAAAGGAATGTCTCTCAAGGAGGGCAGAAGTGTTTTGTTCGTTATTCCTCTGCATTATTTTTTCTGAAATGTCACCATAAACACAACCATAACAACTCTTCTGGCTGTGGGAGGCTGTTTGGGATGTTTGACTTGGAAGTATCTGTAGTTACTCTGAATAAGCTACTTAACAGATCTTTCTGAGAACAGAAAATTGAATGAGAATTGTTTTAATGATATGGAAACATGAAGATGGCATTTTTGTGTAACAGGAGCTGAATTGAAATTGCTTCCCCCGCTCTGTGCACTGTAGCTCTTCAGACAGATACTTCTGCTCTATAGGTTCACTAGCAATTAAATCATGTTAAATTAAACCTTGCCCGAGAGCATTCTAGGCAGTAAGATTTAGATTTATAAATATCTAAAGGGCAGGGGTCAAGAGGATAGGGCCAGACTCTTGTCAGTGTTGCCCAGTGACATGACAAGGGGAAATGGACACAAACTGGAACCCAGGAGGTTTCATCCAAACATGAGGAAAAACTTCTGTACTTGTGGGGTGATGGAGCACTGGTTGAGGCTGCCCAGAGAGGTTGTGGAGTCTCCTTCTCTGGAGAGATTCCAAACCCACCTGGACACTGGGATCCTGGCCCCCCTGCTCTGGGTGACCCTGCTGGATGGAGCAGGGGGTTGGAACCAGATCATCTCCAGAGATCCCTTCCAACCCCTACCATTCTGTGTGATTCTGTGTAATTTGGTCTTTTATGCTATTACACATTTAAAGCAGTCCCCATCACGGCTGTGGCCCATGTCAACTATCATTTCCTCCCAAGATTCTCAGTTACCTTTGACAGGAACATTCCCAACAGGACTACCCTGCTTGAAGTGCTCCTGCTCTTCAGCTGCGTGGGTGCAGCCATTCCAGTTGTATTGACAGAGGATGGTCCCAGGAACATGTCACTCTCACTGCAGATGCAGCCTGGCTGCAGTGATCTAATCAGTTCTCATACGCATCTCCATTTATTTTGATGTGCTGGCACTCCTTTTAAATTAAGAGCAGCTTAAATATATGGATGATATTTAGCAGTGATAATTCCAGGCCATTTGTTCATCTGAGCAGGTGTCTGAGTCATTAAGCCCTCAGTGCACATCTCCACTATAATGCACACAGATGGACGTGGTAGGTACCCAGCAATTAGGCTGAGGCAGAATTAAATGAAGCTTCGCTTGGCTGTTGTGTACATGCAGAGATAAGAGATAGTCCAAAGCAGGTCTTTAGTGTCCTATTTTTAATATTTGATTTACATAAAGTGCCTAGAAATAGTTTGTTCAGGAGACCCGGTACCTTTTCTTAGGAGAAGTGAACATCCAGCACTGTAATAATCAAGCTGAGTATAAAGTACATCCTAAAAATGGTCTGCATGTGTCGAGTTGCTAAGCCCTCCAAAGCTGCTGTGAGGAAGGGCAAGACTTCTGAGGAGTATTTCTAGATGGAGGCATCAAAGCTGAGAAGTCCAAAAGGATTTAAAATAGAAGTGTGGTTAAAGCCATAGTCCTGACACTGAACTCACCAGAAAAGTAACCTTTCACTTAGCTCTCCCAGTCTAGAACTTCCTCTCCAGATATGCAGCTTTGCAGACTGGAGGATGGTGGTGTTTGTGCAGAGAGCCCTAATAAAGGTGGTTTGAGATGCTGTTAGTGCAGGAGCAGGTGTCTCTTTCTGGGACAGCTTCACTGCAGAATTTTGCTTGGGTTTTTTTTCCCTCCCTCTATCACGTGTATGATCCATTTTCAGGACCTGGTGTATGCAGCAGCAGATTTTCTTGTATCCATCACTGGAGGTGCAACAAAGCTGATTCTTGATTATTCAGACTGTACTTTGGATTGTGTGCTGCACAGGTTTGAAGTAACGTGTGTACATATAAATCTTAGTCAAGCATTCTGAAAAGATTAAACAAAAGCTTAAAATACAACAAGAGGTAAACAAAACACAACTTGTGTTTTTATACTGGAGATAGATTTTCTTCAAGAGTTTTCAGAGGTTCTTGTCCTGGTACAGATTTCCATCTTTGACCTTTCCAAAAAGTCAAATTCATTCAAATTCTCATTTCAGGTACAATGGGTGTGAGATCCTCAACAAAATGCAGTCAATGATGTTAAGGAAAGTTTAACGCAGGGATAGATGGAGAGGCATTTTTTTTTAAAAGCTACGTAAAGCTCATTCTGTGTTGTTTGGTTTTTTTTAATATCAGGCAATCCTGATGGCACTAGGAAGAGCTGATTCTCTCCAGAGCACTTGCACATTATGCAGCTGCTTCACTGGCTTCAAGGTGCTGCTTACTCATCCAAGGGCCTCGTGTGCTCAGAGGGAAAATGAGGACTATGGTCATGGTCATTTCATCCAGTGTATGTGCCAATTATCACAAGAGATACTGGTGGACAATTTTCTATTGCTAGATGAGTCCAGTGACTTTTTCCACCTTGGCAACAGACAGAAGGTCACCAATTGCAGTTCACAGAATCATAGAATGTTAGGGGTTGGAAGGGACCCCTAGAGATCATCACGTCCAACTCCCCTGCCCGAGCAGGATCATCTCCATCCATCTATCCACCCTTGGATGGAGGAGAGTATTTGAAACAAGTAAGACAGCTTAAGAAAGGAAGAGGAGAAGGTCAAAGAGTTATGAATGTACTCAAGGCTGCCTGGGCCAACCTTGATTCTAAAAAGCACCTGGACAGAGGGATGGAGGGGCTGCTACTGAAAATACAGCGTGTCCCCTCTGTTTGAGAAAACCAAATATTTTCTGCTTGTGCTATTGTCCTGGCAGACTACAGGAGGCCCATCGGGGAGGTCCTGACTGAAGTTGCCTTCCAGGATTCCTGATGTTTATTCAGAAAAGGTTTTGAGCACAAGTCTTGTGAGGAATGGCTGAGGGATTTGGGGTTGTTCAGCCTAGAGAAAAGAAGGCTGAGGGGAGACCTTCTCACTCTCGACAGCTCCCTGACAGGAGGCTGGAACCAGGTGGGGGTCAGTCTCTTCTCCCAGGCAACAAGAGATAGGACAAGAGGAAACGGCCTCACATTGCACCAGGAGAGGTTTAGGTTGGACATGATGAAAATCTTCTGCCCCTCCAGGGTTGTCCAGGGCTGTCCCAGGCTACCCAGGGCAGTGGTGGAGTCCCCATGATCCCTGGAGGGCTTTCAAAGCTGTGGAGATGTGGTGCTGAGGGACATGGGTTAGTGGTGACCTAGCAGTGCTGGGTTAATGGTTGGACTTGGACTTGTTGATCTTAAAGGTCTCTTCTACTCAAAATGATTCTGTGGTTCTATGACATACTTCAAGGTCTTCCATTTTTTAGGCTTTGGGAATCTCATGGCTGCTGAAGAGTGGGAAAAGTTTTGCCATTTGCCCAGGCAGATGTTCTCTTGGCACTGCCTGGCTGTAGAGATTATTTATACATCTTTAACAGGTAGAACCTGAATGTCTTTCTTACAATACCAGTCCACCAGCAGACACGTATGTGAGAGCTAAGTTTATAGCAAGTTTTTTCCTTTGTGATTCGCTTTGAAAAATGTATACATTTCTTTAGCTGACACTTACAGATATACAACATTCTCAGCCCCTAACCTCATTATTTTTAAGGTTTTGGGTATGTTTTCCAGGCATACCATTTATTTTGTTTATTTACAAGTGGAAGAACACACGGTGAGATTTCCAATGTCATTGTCTTCAGCGGTTTACAAGATGGCTTAGAGAGAAGTCTTAGATAAGATTTTGAGGATGAAATTTCATCATTTACAGGCTTTCTATTGAGGACCTTTCCCTTAGATACTTAAGCTATAGAAGAGGAAGGACCCTCTTTTTATCAAGCCTTGGTTTCCACTCTAATATGCAACCACGCTCCATAATACCCAAAATTTAATCAGTGTCTTAAAATTGCTTCTCATGCAAATAACATTGAGTGTAGATGGAACGCAGAGGAGTATTGGACAGAGCTGAGCTTTGATCTTTCCAGGAGCGTTTAACATAACAAAAGCAAAGTGGACAAGTAAGCTGATGGAGAACCATGTGTTCAGTAAGAGAAGGGAGACAAAGACTGAAGTCTTCCAGCACATGGTGTGATTCTATAGCATTGAGTGGAATAGCTCCAGTGGGATGAAAACAGAGTTTCTCTGACTTCACAGAGTCTAAAATTGCTTTAAAAAGGGAATGCTTATAATAATCACTTGTATTGCATCAAGAATGACTCTTTTCTTATAGAAGAGGCATGAGGGAGATTGTTTGAAAATGTATCTTCAGAGTGAAAGTTTATATTCCACCGGGGAAGGGAGCAAGTATTTTCTGACAGGCATTTCACTGGAAAGTGTGAAATAGGAGTTCTTGATGTGGATAGATTAGTCTTTGAAGCAATCACTGAATGTACATAGCAAGGAAATTGAACTTTGGGCCGCTCAGGTAAGGGGATTTTTATTTATTTTTTTTTGTTGTTAGATTGTGTTACTTTCACATGTTGTTTTTCTTTGAGGTATAGGAACCAGTTCCCACTGAATGAGACTGATAACATACAAAAAGCAGACACATTTTCAAAGTGCCTTGTCGGTTCCTATTGGCAAAATAAAGCATTTGCTGAGCCTGCCTTGTTAAATTTAATGAGCCATTATTGGATGCAGTGACAGTGAACTTGAGAGGTTTCTCAGCCCGCTGGCTTAGCTCTGCGTGTGTGCCACTGGCAATTATAAACCAAATTCTCCTTTGCAGTAAGGTTATTGGCTTTCTCTCTGTGGGAATGCCCAGCTCACGCAGGTATCTCTGCCAGGCGCTGCCCTGTGCTATTTTTGTACAAAGTTGGTGCTTATTACCCCGGCTAAAGGGTTTTGCTTCCAGCTCTAAGCTAGTTCCCTGCCCAGTAGCTAAGGCATATCTGCCTTGCGCTGCCCTGTGCTGCATAGACATATGTCAAGCCAAGTGGCACTGAACTAAAATCATGTTTTAAAAACCCTGTTCCTTAACAGGCCTATCTTGGCTTATTTCCTTCAGTCCTCCCACTTTAGGATGCGTTTCTTGCTGAGGCAAATGAAAGCAATATAGAATAGTTTTAAAGCTAAGCACACATAGGCATTAAGCTTTGCAGTGGTTTACCTAAAATGTTTTTTCAACCCACTTTAGTTAGATGCGTACAATCTTTGTGTTTTGACAGGCAGAGAGATCCTGGCACTTTGAAGTCAGCTGGACCTTTGCCAGCGTAGCCAGGATTCTTTATAAGATGTGTCATATAGAGAAAAGAAGTCACAGCCTCAAAAGCTTCTCTGTAAACTGAGAGCAGGACCTGAATGAACATTATCAGTGAGAAACTTGTGTCTTTACAGTAAATAAAATCTGCAGTAGGATGTGTCTCTGCAAAATTTGCAAAGGAATTTAACTCCTCCAAGCACTGCTTCCCTAAGAGGGTGTGATAAAAACAATCCAAACTCCTAAAACAGAATTAAAAAAATCTAAACCCCAAACCTCACAAAAATAAAACCAAGCAAACTTTTCGAAACAAAAACCACCCACAAAACAAAATAAGCCATCTGTCTGTAAATCATTGATCTGGACATGGATAAACCACAGGGCAAGAATAAAATATTCAAAGTAATTAGTGGTATAGACAGAATAGAAACCTCTTCTTTGCACTTGCCGTTGTTATGGTGATTCTTCCTCCAAACACTTTCTCCTCCTCCCAGATGACATTGGCTCTCTCCATGGCTTTCCATCTGGCTCTTGCTTTCTTGTTTATCCCAATGAAATTAGCTCGACTGCTCATTTGTCACCTTGGAGGTGTAGTCGCTGTGAACATGTGCGGTGCGAGAGAGCGGGACAAGCAGATGGTCCTTGAGAATAGATAAACAGACAGATGCATTAAAGAGACAGCAAAATTGTTGGTATGAAGCAGCGTCTGGAAGATGATGAATTGGGTTTGTGTTTGGTGAGGCACGGCCAGCTCCCCCGTGCAAAGAACTGTTGTTCCCTCTTCCTCGTGTTCTTTCAGGCTGCTGGCACACATGGAGGGCTCTCCCAGTTGCTGAAGCTCATGGAGAAGTAGAATCAGGGATACCACGTTTCAGATAGTGCACTGAGGTTTCATGTGAACTGCTGGAAAATGTGACACATTTTTCCTGGCTGCTTCTCCTTAACAAAAGGAAAAATACAGCTCCATGTATCTTCTCAAATCACTTCTGTTATTACTGTCTGCTCTTTGTCCTAGAAAGAGGTCAACTCAGTGTGCCTTTTATGGTTTCTTTTATGGTATCGTATATTTCTGTGTAGTGAGTATGTGTGCAGGAAAAATGATAATTTCATTATATGTTCATTTAACTGCATTAACTGCAGAGCTGGTTTGGATTTTTGTCAGGGGTCAAAAACTCTTATCCAGAAAGAAACAATGAGAGTTATCCTAGAAATTCTGTGAGGAATTAAGGACACAATCAGAGTGACAGCGTAGATGCAAGCAGAACAGAGAAATAAGAGTCATCATCTATAAGCACAAGTGAGGAGAAACTGAGGGAACTGGTGTTGTTCAGCCTGGAGAAAAGGAGGCTCAGGGGAGACCTCCTCATTCTCCACAACTCCCTGACAAGAGGTTGAAGACAGGTGAGGTTGGCCTCTTTTCCCCAGGAACAAGCGACAGAACAAGAGGAAACAGCCTCAAGTTGCACCGGGGAAGGTTTAGTTTGGACATTAGGAAAAGTTTCTTTCTCTCCAGGGTTGTCCAGGGCTGTGCCAGGCTGCCCAGGGCAGTGGTGGAGTCCCCATGATCCCTGGAGGGGTTTCAAAGCCGTGGAGATGTGGTGCTGAGG